>JAQIXY010000253.1:0-10419 GCA_034699165.1 Adoristes ovatus | reverse complement strand
AATTCGAATGAATGAGTGAATGTATGGATAGGGTATGTCAGGGTATGTCTGATCTGATGAAGCATTCATTGACTACAAAAAAATCAATAAATTTTTAGTATGTGTTTTAGTGTTGCCATAAGTCTATTAATTTTTTTATATTTATTTTATTAATATTTTTCAATTTTATTTCTAATATATTTATTCCATTTTTATAATAATATTTAAAATATGTTATAAATAAATATATTAGATGTGAGGGAATATTCTTATTGATGCAAATGATGGGCAGTTGTATTGGTAGGTGTTTTTGTGAAGTCGGCAAATGTTTTTGTTGTGATTGTGTGATATTTGGAGCAAATTTAAGAGATTCTATCACAAGAAGACAAAGTCGACCTAAAATGTCACAAACATTCACATTAAGAAGACAGAGCTCTTCGACTACTATTGAATTCGAGAACCTTATGTTCGAATTCGATATTCCCGTAAATATTGATTCTTAAACATAATTATCATATCGTTATTAAATGGTTTTGTTTTAATTTTTGTATACTTTCTGATAGAATACTTCATCGATTCAAATGCAACCGACGAGGTATGCAATGGCATTCAATTGTTTTATATTAAAATATTACAATCGTTTAAATTTTAAGAGACTTATATTCTATTGAATGAAAGTTTCCTAAATTTTTGATGTATGAGAAAAGATTCGTTTAGGGAAAGTGCAATCACTCGATCCTATTTCCTGTGAGATGTGATTTATGAATAAGACTAAAATTATTGACAATTTTCTGTTAAATTTCTATAAATTATTGGAAAATTCAGACAAACTATAAAACTAAACCTCAGCTAAACCTCAACCTTCACTCTTGCAGTCAGTCTCACAAAATGCAGGCTTTTTGTGAGACATAAATAAATGTTAGCGAAAATATCATTGAAAGTCGAGTAAACTTTTTTTTGGATCAAATTCTGGGAAACTATTTTTAAAGAATATTCTCTTTTAATTTTTTCTTCTCCACAAATTCATTCGTGTCTTTTGTAATGAACTCTTTCCAACTTTTTTCAAGTGTTTCTTCTTGGCTCGCATTGAAAGATGAGTCGAAACAAAAAGTAAGAATAATAAGGAATTTAATATCAATGCTATCTTATCAACGAATTAATTACTTTAAAAAATGAAATGATTTTCAGGAATTCAATGTTCAAAGATTTAAAACTCATTTCGCAAATCCTTTATCAAAGTCTTTCAATTCATTCAATACTGAAATGACTTCCATTAATGCATCCGAAGGCAGATCTTGTGAATTACCAATAATTGATTCTTTAATATCGAGAACAACACTAATGGGGACCAAAACTGATTCTCCAGATCTGAGAGATAAGACTTCTTTAGGCGGTTCCTCATCTCTGGGAGAACTTCAGTGGGAAAATGAAATTATTAACGAAGAGTTTAATACAAATGAACAGAACGGCACTGAACTGGAATGGGATCACTACGAAGAGGACAGTCTTGCACTTCATAATGAAACGGAACAATTAATCTTAGAAATTGAAGAAATGACTAATTCTTCAATAACTCAATTGCGATAAAACCTTTATTTGTGACCAATTTTTATACTTTTCTTAATTGAAAACTATTTTTAATGTTATTTATTGATTCCAATGACTATTAAATATTAAAACAAAATACTTTTTGCAAATAATTATATTTATTCCAAAGCTTTATAAGTATGTGAAACACGGCTAAGCAAAAGGTTAAGAGATTAGTGAATCACTGAATAGCATTCACAGAGATGTTAATTCATACAAATCGAAAATAATTATAAAAAAAAACAATTCAATTAAATATTTTCTAAAATATGGTTCAGACTATTAAAAGTGAAGAATTTTAAAAAGTATTTATATTATTGAATAATATTTTGCGTCAATAATATACATGAAATAATGTAGGCATACAGTATATGCTTATGCATAATACAATATGTGCATCATGGTCATTGGTTGATCATCATGTTGCATTTTAGAAATATTATAGTAGATCGTTAAAAACATCGTTAATGTATTCAACCTGTAATGTTAAGTGCCTTTGCTATTGTGGGACAAACCTGTTATTTAGGTTTCTCTCATTCATTCACTACATTTCAAAGTACTGTATCCATAGTTTTTGCACTTTTGCATACCTGTGTTGCACCTATACTACAACACATGTAACATAGCTAACACACCCAACCCTACATTCAATATCACATAATGTAAATTGTATTTAAAATAAAATCAAATGAATTAACCCCCGAATCGTCACAACTGATGAGTCTTTGACAATGAATTTTATTTTTTCATCTTTAAATGTTTTGCTAGTTTTTTCATTTTTATTCCTTTCGTTACCCCTTAAAGGTTTGGAAAAAATTCTTGATTTCTATTTCGAGTTTCTATTTTAAGACAATCGAAATATTTTTTAACGATTTGTTTATTTTTGAATGAATTGATTTTTTATTATTATTAATAGTGTTTACAATAGATTGCTATCAATGCGATAGTAATACAGACTTAGAATGTAGTGAAAAGTTTGACGAAGACTACACTAAACTAAGGCCAGAACCGTGTGATCACGTCTTTGAATCTCGTTATTGCATTAAAACCACCGGAATATTCGAAGGTATTAAACATTAGACCCCATAATTCAAACCATTGTCTGCTATAAAGAATTTGTTGATTAAATTAAAGGTAAAATTGGAACTCAAAGGATGTGTTCATCTCGTGATGTCGGAGATTATTGCGATTATGTCCGCCGACCCGGGGATGAAAGGGATTACAGGAGTTGTGTCTTCACCTGCTCTTCAGACGCATGTAATCACTCGTCGAATCTCTATATCTCTCGAATCTCATTATTTTCGCTGATTTTAACTAATATTTCATATTTTTTCATCAATTTTTGATTACTTTATTAATAATATATAATAAAATAGAATTTTGTAAATATTTAAAACTATATTTTTATTGGATATCAGTCATTGTGTGTCAGTCGAAGTCAATTATTTTAAATGAAGTTATATTTATAGATGATTTAGAATCGGTTCAATGAGAAGAGTACACGACTGTCACTCTCAGTATATCATCGATTCCCGGATTTATTTTAACGAAAAACAATTGGATTTAAAAATAAACACAACAGCTGTCGAATAAACAGGGAATATAAAATTGCCCCTTTATGTCCTGTTCAATACAGTTCTATTCAAATTTGAATCCATTTTCATTGGAATTAATTTGGATTCCAATTGTTACAAATTCTTGAATATGTTTTATGACATATCGTCAAAACAATTAGATCCAAATGTTTCACTCCATAAATATTTGGAAAATATTCATAAAATACAAATATAAAACCTTATTCTAGTTTTCACGCTTTGAATCAATTTTATTGAAAATTCAGAAAACTGTTGAAATTTTTGGAAATAAAATACCAGAACTGGTACTTCAAATATAAAATACAATCAGATTTATAAAATAGTTTTTTTGTTATTGCATTTTATAAGAGAAAGAAGTTTTATATATTTTTACCAAGTTCAAATACCAGCGTAAGTATAATGAGCTACTTTAAAAACATTACTTAAGTATAATTATATCCGTTTAGAAACACAAACTTTTTAGTAATGATATAGTTTTTGAAAATATAAAACAAATTAATTTAATTGATATATAAAAAAATTCATTGTTTTGATTGTCGACGTGTATTAATCTATTTATATTACTTTAGATAATAATCAAAATAATTAATTGGCAAAACTTTTTTACGGATGAAGTTTTGTGTGTTAAAGATATTGAATAAATTAAGTGAAACTATTTTCTATGTATTTTAAGATTCATGAATACATTGATCGAAAAATGTTGAAAATATTCTTTAAAAAGAGATTAATCTTCTGACTGGAATATCCATATAATGGAGAATTACCTCTGGTGTGGTGTTTGATGTGTTAGGAATTGGAATTCCAAGTTTGCCGTTTGGGCTGTTTTGCACACTTATAAGTTGACTCATTTATATGCTTTATTTATAGCGCTGGGGTTCGCACACTTCCATATTCAGATACAACTTAGACTTTGATGTTATTTCAAACAATTATGAGCACAAAAACTAAACGATTAACTGAAGAGTTGGAAGTTTACCAAAATAGCGAACTAACCCAACCCACAGATTCGTGGCTCTACTATGGATTACGTAACCATAGGGCAGATCCGATTCGACTGTCAGACGATATCTGTTCTTATTATAACATTTTTTGGCTCTCAGTTGCAAAACTATTTTGATTTTATAGCAGTCGTTCAGTGATTCTCTTCCATCAAAAGCAAACTTCTCTAAACCAAAGCATATATTGTGAACGCAATTCTCTGAATCTAAAACTGTGTAACACTTCTCCACTAAATCCGAACACATTTAGCAAAGATGGGAGACATCGAACAAGAGATCAATTTGGATGAGATCACTGACGAATCTGTTTTGCAAAATCTGGTAAGAAATTAAGTATTAGTGCGATTCGATTGGAAGCTATTGTGACTCAAAACTTGTCCATTAAGTGCATTACATGTGATTCTAATTGATTGATAGCTCGAACAAACAGAGGATATCGATGACCGAAAAGCAATCAGAGCCAGGATTCAAGAATTGCGTCAGGCTGAAAAAGGTATAGGGGACTTATTCACATCTAATTGATTTACTAATTGTCGTTTGAATAGTCGATTATGTTTTGCAAAACATAGTTTAAATGTATTAATTCCTAATTTATTATTTAAAAACCTATTTTAACTACTGATAGCAAAAAATTTGTGTTATATTATTGAAACGTTGAATAATTCTGACCTCAAGTTCTATCATATTCTTTGATTATATTCTCTAATACTCAATATATTCTGAGTATAGACTAATAATAACAGTCTTATTATAATTTATTAATAATTTTCTGACAAAAGTATTTAATATAAATTCCAATGACTTGAGGTCAGAAAATTGATGAATATATTAAAATATATCCCAAACAGCAAAACGGGAAGTACAAGCGCCTAAAGAGACGGATAGAGCACAAGAGAGACTACAGCAAAAACAGAGAGCTGCCGCAGAACAGAAACAAAGAACAATGGCCATGTATGACAATATGGCCAAGTCAGCGCCGGCAGGAGGCGACAAAAAAATGGACATTGGAATATATAAGAGTTTTGATGGTGGGCTCAAGAGTTTTATTCTAGTATCTAATAGAGTAGTTAATTAGATATAACTTCACTTTACGTGAAATTTTTGTAAGAATTTAGTAATAAATGGGAATTTCGGTAGAGATTTGTAGTGATGTAGCGATTGGTGGTATATATCCATCAATTATAGTCTATATTTTAAATTATTATTCTTATCAAAAATAAGTCAAACCAATTGTATACTTCAAACCAAGTAATTGTAGACTTTATATAAAAGCCACTCCTCCCGGAACACCGACCGGTTCGATATCAGGCATTAGATCAAGTGATTTAGTCGAAGACGCCTTACGTCAAAGACAAAGAATGGCTGAAGAAAGGAAAAAGCGAATGTTGGCCGCATATGACGCGGCCGCCCGTTCCGGAAATGCAGGCACTTTAAGAGAAGTCAATTTCGAAGCGTTCAAAAAAGCTGACGGTATCTGAGTTCATGTCATTTTTAAATATTTTTAATGTGGAATGAATTGCAATCCGTTGTAGTGAATGATCTGTTAAATTGCAATGTTTTCCATTCGATTATCTTTTCAATTGATTGTTATTTCTATTATTTCTCTATTATGTCATCTCTTTTATGTCGTTCGTGTGATTCCTTTCCCGTTCATGTCTTGCATTAGTCTCTGAATATACTCCCATCAAAAACGAAAGCGCGTCCACATTTGGCAGCTCTGGTGGTGTGGCCAAAGTGACAAAGGGTGGGTAGAAATTAGGAAATAACTCAATGCTTCACTACTTTCAACTTTAATTCTGTTAATTAAATGAAACCCAAAATCAATGAAAATCTAATGTGAAGTAATTGATGACTCGTTTCCCATCAATAGCCTCGTTATCACAACCGGGAACTCCAATAAGTCCTGGTTTCCCCGGAGGCATAAGCTTCCCCAAGGGTGACGACAAGCCTGATGCAATGGAAAGAATGATCCGGGCCAGACAACAAGAGGCCGATGAGCGCAAGCGACGCACTTTAGCCGCATATGATATCGTGGGCAGACAGGGCGCAGGTCTGTGTGCACTACACAATCGATTCATTATTGCCTTCAAATCACTTTCTAATCTCAATCTTTATTCCATATATCACTCAATGAATGAAAGGTCCAAAATATGTCTGCTTAGAGGAGTTCAGAGACGTAGACGGTATGCAACCATATATTGACGATTCAATTATATTAATTACTGACTCGTCGTGTGCTCTCATTAATCAATCTTCGATTAAGTCTTCATTTGTTAAAAAGTTCTAAACTTAATGTAAACTAAAACATGTTATTTAACTGAAAAAGTTCTCTCAATTTTATTACTTTACTATTAGTTCTAAAGTTTATATTTAGTGGCTTTAAGTTTATTTGAGTTATATTTTATAGAATAGAGAGTCTAAGCACACGATGTCATGAATTAAGTATCGAAAGCCTAATGATAGCATTGTTGGTAATTATCTGTTATATTTGCCCCTATAGTCAACAGTCACAAAATAGGCACCAATTATTCGTCTGCGGCGGGATTTACTGGAGGAGTACATCGGGCCTAAACCATACCATCAAATCTAATTCATGGTCAACGATATCGATACAAAGATACCTGAGCTGAGAGCTATGACATTATTATTAATAATAATAATAAATTATTCCTCTGATTAATAAATAAAACAAAAGAAAAACTTTATAATAAATTTTTTGCTATCAAATCATATTTAATTTGAATGCTTTCTGCTTTAGTTGTGACGATAAATCAATTATTTGTAATTTGTTTTCTATTGTTGACGGCTTTGACTTTTAGTGCTTTTTTGTAATGAAGAGTCGATACGATTATTATAAACTATTTAATTAACAAAAATATGGTTTTTCAGAAGCAGAGCTCAAACAGTCACAGACACAGTCACAGTCAGTGTCACGGACTGGGTTAGAAGGGCTGGACTCTCGTTCCAGCGTAACCATATCTAAGTCCGTCACTACTTCTTCCTGTACTACTAGTAGTCAATCAAAGTAAGTTCAATACACAAATAGACTTACTTTAAGCTAATTTATACCAAAACACAGTTATTTCAATAAAACACATTCACATCTCTGTTAAGCTTTCGATTTATGTTCTGTTCATACAATACTAAAGTTATTAATAAAACTAAAATTTATAAATTGTTACCTTTATTTTGATTACTTTACAAATCAATTAAAGAATATTCTCGAAAGAATTGTAAACTAGAAAAATGTGATTTTCCAACCAAATGTATCAAAGCATGGATTCAATCAAATAACGACTAAATAATTAAATTTCTTATCAATTGATTTAAAGAATTGGCTTTTTTATCGCTTTTATCCTTTTATTTGCATATATTGTTTGCACTTTCACTGCCGTAAATGTAAGTTTATTTTACACAACAAAATAAACTTTTGAATCGATATTGTTATATAAGTTTTGTCAATTCATTTATTTCATTTGACGACAATCTCTTTAATTCAGCGATTCCTGTCTTTTGTTGTATTCTTGTTTTGTTAGTTCTCCTAATATTCTATATCCTAATTGTTATATCTTATAATCCACTGGTCTTCTAATCTTCTTATATATTCAGTCAAAATATTGAGTAGAGTTCGCTTCAGTCATACAAATTCCTATTCTTATTCATTCAACACTTTAAATCAAATCTTTGAGATTAAAATTGATTTAAATAATATATCAAAAGTGAATAAATATTCTAATATTTTTCAAATTATATTAAATCTGGAAAATCTTCAATAAAACGAAAAATGAGATTAAAGTTATTTTCATTTAAGAATAAAAGTTAAGAATTATTTTTGATTTCCACCCAATTATTTGAAACTATTTGAGAATTTTATACATATTAAAGAATTTGAATGATATTATTTATAAAATTGAATTAAATTTGTTTAAATATATCAAGTATTGATTGAATTGTTTTCATTAGTTTTAGATCTGGCGGTGGAGTCGCCAGAAGTCCGAGCGATATTAAAGAAATGCTCCTGAGATGGTCCCGGGCTAAGACTAAAGGATACGAGGTAATTCATATTGGATTTATAATCCAAAATCAAATTAATCTATTGTTAAATATTGAGAATCGAATTTTCGATTAAAAGAATTAATATATGATTTGAAATAAGATTTACAAACACTTCAGAAATAAATTATTAAAATACTGTTCAAATGAATATATTTTAAATTTATTTGATTTTATACTTTAAATGAAGAGTTTATCTAATTTTGTAAATATAAATACTTTCTCTTAAGTCAATAGAAATAACATATTTTTAAACTCATTCCGAATAACTTATATAATCTATTAATAGTTTTAATGTCTTTTTTATTTATTTGTACAGAACGTTCAAATTGATAACTTCTCTGGCAGTTGGGCCGACGGCCTGGCCTTCGCTGCTCTTATTCATCACTTCTTTCCCGATGCTTACGATTATAAAGAATTAGATTCAAAGAACAGACGGCGAAACTTTGAATTGGCCTTCAAAACGGCTGAGTATTATAATTATCAATATATTTGAAACGTATTCTCAAGATTATCAAAATGTTTGTAAATTTCAGTGAAAAGGCTGATATTTATCCGCTCATTGAAGTGGAAGATATGATCCTGATGAAAAACAAACCCGACTGGAAATGCGTATTCACTTATGTTCAGGCAATTTATAGGAAACTTCACGACAGGGACTAAACGAGTCTTATTATGTTTTCGATCAAAATAAGTATTTGGGATAAAATCTAAAAATAATTCTTTAAATTTGAAAACTACTAAAATCTATTCACATTTGATGTTTTGTTTTGAATATTTTGTTTAAGATATATATTTTGAAAATGTAATTATAATAGAATTTATTTGATTTGATGTACTTATAAAATGAATCGTTAATAATAATTATTTACTGTAAGAATAGAATAGAAAAGACTTAATAGTGAATAAACAATCCTTTGATTCTTTATATTATTTTATATAAAAAACTAAACTATTCTTGATATTGTATTTCACAATTCAGCCAATGCTGCAATATTTCAAATCTTTTTGTTCGGTTAGAAAGATTAGCTTATTTTTAGCCCTGACTTTAAGGTCATTGTTGTCTGATATAATCCAGGGGTAATGTTTACATATAGGCTAGTTAAGGGTTGGCTGACCACTGGAAATGCAAGTTTTTACGACGGTAGAACTTCCGCCCGAGCCCCGCCTCCGAAGGGGGCGGGACTTGGTGGGTGGGTACCTTGAACCAAAAGAAGCTTACATAGAAATATAGTTTTGTAGAAAATGCACCGTTCAGGAGGGGTGGGGGTGCAAATATTTTTCAATTATTTGGTCATAACATTTTACAGGGGGGTCACAGGTGGACATGTTTGGTGTCGTTGAACTCGAATTGGCCTAAGCTTTCCAATGATGTGTATAACAGGTGGGTGGGGCAAAAGGGAGAGGGGCTACAGTAAATTTAATCAAGATAATACTTTTAATTATAGCTTCTTTTGGTTCAAGGTACCCACCCACCAAGTACCGCCACTTTCGGGGCGGGGCTCGGGCGGAAGTTCGCCCGGAAATTATTAGTTTATTCACTGTTTTCTTAAAGTTATTCAATGATTTATAAATTTTTGAATTTTTAATAGCGTAATCATATTTTGGTCAAATTGTGGTTACTTTCATGCTATTCAGTCAATATTAGGGAACTTCGATATTCTGTATCTCTTTGTTTGTTATTTTCAGTGATTACAAGTAGTACTTATGAAAGATAATAGACATAACGTAATACACTTGAAGAGCATTGAGTGACACAATCTTTAATTGCATCGAAGATTTAGTTTATTTTGTGTTTGTTTTTCTTATATTTTTTTCTATTGATTGCGCAAACAAATCAGATATACTTAACTGAGTAAACAGTAATACAGAAATGTGAACACAGGACTAATTAATGAACGGTATTCTGAAAAATGTTTTGTTAGAACAATCATTCAGTTATTCGAGATATGATTTTCACAATTCCTATTCCAAATTGACTTATCTGTGTTCCCAAAAATTTAAACACAAATATTTTTATAAGTGGTTCGCCTAAAAGGCAATGGAGTTGTAATCGTAAAAGCGGTTGTTTTGCCAATTTTAGTTCACAGGCTCTGTAAACAGTAAATGAGTTATTTTGATATATAATTTTGACAGAATTTTATTATTATATAGAATTTTTTTTAAAGTCTGGAATAGCGATGAATGTATGCAGGGGGGGGGGGGTT
>JAQIXY010000252.1:0-10434 GCA_034699165.1 Adoristes ovatus | reverse complement strand
TGTCATTCAAAATGTTTTCTGTGAGTTATGGGTTTGAAAATTGTTAACAGAATTATTTGAGAATATATTTTTAAGAAATCACTAGAACTCAAATGTTTAGGAGAAGAAACACAAAATTGTGTTTACTTTGAATCAACATTTATTTAAATTAAGTGATTTAAAAGAATAAGAAAATAAAGTTAAAAGAAAAATATTTTATTTAATCTAAATTTAACAAATTGTTTGTCAAACACTAGAAGAAGAAGATCTGACTATTAATAGTAATCGAGACTAATATGTGAAGCAATGAATGGCTCACAGAATGAAGAAATGGAAAGAAAGACAGAGCAGAGCAGAGAGAACTTGTTAGGCATCGGATGACTTATCCAACAATATTTAAAAGTTTTCTCTCGAGGGGTAAAAACATTGAGAAGCACTTTAAAAATGAACTGTAAATATACTATGCGTTCAAATTCACACAAACGACTACGTAATGAATTAGAGAAGTTGTAGGAAAGTTGGCTTATATTATGTGTGGAGAGATTGAGTGAGAGAGAGAGAGAGAAAGAGAGAGTGGGAGAGGACAGGAGTGTCATGTGAGATACATAGGAGAGGGGTAGTGAAGGGAGCAGTGAGTTTAGTAGTGCAGCTGCCGAACCAGCTTTCAATATAAAGTATAAAACTGTTTTTCAAATGCAATTCATACACGAGTAGACATGAGAACAGCTGCCGGATATTAGCAAAAAAATTGTCATTGAAAACACGGGAGGGAATGGGAGAGAGGACTGAGAGAAAGCACAATCAGACAACTATAATACAATATAATATGTTAAATAAAAAAGTTTTAATACCAAAATAGCCTAAAAGTTCAATGCGATTACGAAACTATTATTTATATTTTCCTATTTTTCACTTCAATTTTGCTGAAGTTTTTACCGACAATTCGCTTAAAACTTGTAGAAAAGGTGTTTCGTCTACTGTCAGGAAAGTATTGTATGTTTTGCAACAGATATTATACTTAAATATTAGTGCTTTTTTTCACTCTCTTATGCGACAAAATATATTTTTCGACACATAAGAGGAAATGTATTCATCTTTGGATTTGTTTTTCTATTGCGGAAAACTAACCCAACAATAGATTACGATGTTTTTAGCATGATCAATTCATAATAGACAGAATAATTTATCAGAAATACAGCCATTTTTACACAATTTAAATAATAGATAAAATAAATTGTATGTAATTTCAGGTAATTTTAATTCAATGTTATATAATAATTATGTTTTAATCATATGCTGTGCTCTTAATTAGCGACAGCGCAGGTGAAAATTTATTTTATGATTCATTTTATAGTAAAAAGTAATTCTCTTTTTTATAGTTATTATTATATTATTAATAAGTTATTATAAATATTGTGTTCAATTAGAGAAAAAGTAGTGGAAATAGTTTTTGCAAGACTTGAATTGAAATTATGCGTTAAAGTTATGCTTAGATTTGAATTAGTTTTATGACAACACCAATGCATGCATTCCTATAAGTCTATTATTATTACAATATTAATACAAGTATAGAAATAGTAATACAGAGTATGAGAACAGACATTAAGCATATGAACAAAAAAACAGAGTCACGAACCAAATTAATAGCTTTGTCTCATTGAATGTATGATTGTATCCGATATACAGTATAAATATGACAGTAATTATAATTATTGTCAAAAGACAATCGAATTACTAAATAAGAAATTAAGTTAATTATATCGGAATAAAAGTGAGAGAAAAATGATCGCAAAAAAGTGATGAGACTTATGTCAAAATTAAATGATTGATTCAAAATAAATTGCTTCTATAAAGTAAATGCTCCAAAAAAAATAGAGAATTGAGAGATTCTATTAGTTATAATATACTTATGTGTAGAGATTGACAATGAGGTCTCGATTTAGTGATACGTTTGACACTTACACAACTAGTATTCATGATCTAATAAGTCATTTGTTTGGGGGTAAGTTTGGCACATAGATTATTCCGAATTTTATTCCAAATTCTGTCAATTTTCATCAACCTAGATACTTTTGTAAGTTAACTTTAAAATCACACAATTCTTTTAAATTCTTTAAAATGTGCACAAATTCTGAATAGTTTTTAGCATTTAATAAAATAAAAATCCAATTTTTATAAACATTTTGAAGGAATCACGAAAATTAAACCCCTTCTAATTTTTTTTGTACAAAAACTCTTTTGTCGAATGACTTGCGTATCTCGACTTAAATGATATTAAGCTGTATTCCAAGGAATAGCAAAATGAAAAGAAAAAATGAAATATTGGTATTAAAGTGTTGAGAAGAAAGAGAAAGAAACAAAGAAATAGATTGTCGACAAAAATTGATGACAACTTTTGTTTCTTATTTTTCTATGACTAGGAATGGAATGAAATAATAAATGAAGACAAGTGTCTGTAAACATATTAAATTATATGTTGCATCGGATTAATTGAAGAATGTGTTGCAAACACACAATATGTGCTCCAATAAGCCAAGAGATGCGGAGAGAATCAGTGCCGAAGAGTAGAAGCAAATAGTGATAACGGAATAAATGAGAGAATCAATGCTATGACTGAACTAACACTGATAGCAGATATAAACAGCACTGTATGGCACTGTTATGCCAGAGACAAAGAGTGGCAAAAACAAAATATATCTCTAATATCACAGCTTTTTGACCAAAACGCAAATGCAATTCGAGTGGAAGATCAATGAATGAACTCAACCGAAGATCGTATGTCAGGACTGGCGAGCAATCGGTAAAAGCGATTCAATGCTACGCCAGACTCGATATCGACACTAATAACAGCTAACCGTACAGTCCATCACGTCTTTAGAGATTATGCATTACTGTGTCTTGTCTTCCACAGACACACAATCATGAATTGAGTTCACAATTAATCCTCCGTTTAGAGTGAATATAACTACTACTATAGTGAACCGATTTTAACCAAAGATATCCACAAAATGTTTAATGCGATCAAAATCTACACAAAATTGATGAACAAAATCAATACTTTAAATCTCGAATCGATATAAACATGTAATTAAAGAGATTTCTGTTAGCAATTAATTGCTGTACTTATGCTAAACTAATAAAAGGAATGGACTGTCTTTCATAATGCGATGCCATTTCTCTATAAACCTCATTGACTACCAAATATTCATTGGAGCGAAAGGCCAGAGATTTAAGCGAAAACAGATTGTATTCAATTAAAACTAGTTGTGACTCATTTTTCTCTCTTCTCTTTTTTCTCTTCTTAAGGCTATTTGGCTGTAATATTAGTTTTAATCTAATATACTATTTAGTGGCGAAAGAGTTTTCATATAATTACTCTCAAAGTTCTCTATCTATTGTTGTGCCGAATATTTTTCTTTGGTTTTCTCACTCAATTGTAAATTCAAAATACAGTTTTCATTTATAATATTAAAAGAGAGAGAAATTTTTGAAGCTTTGAATTCTCTCAACCATTAATTCAATGATAAATTAGTTTGACTTTTAAAAAGAGGGATTCAGAGAGAAAATTAGAGATAGATTTGGAGAGACATAGAAATGCATAAACAGGATGTTATATAATGTGCATAAACTTTATTATATATAACTAAATAACGATATTCTGGATATTCTGCAGTTCATTCACACAAATGTCTAAAAAACTTTAAATTTTTGCAGCCATTAGTTCATCAAAACATTTTGCTTTTAAATTGCATTTCGTTTAAATTCATTATAAATGCAGTTATATTTTGTTAAATCAAAGTGTTTTTAACAAAACAAAGCAAAACAAAAAAAACTTTTCGATTTTCCAAATAGTTTTATACAATAGAAGCTCATGTCTGGTAAAGAATATAAAATAAAAAGCAAAACAAAAACCTAAACTAAAACTAGAATTTCTATTTCATTCGCATTTACTTTATATTGAATTTGAAGCCTTTGGCGAAAAGCCTTTTTCATGTATTTTTGAAAACTCCAGAACACTCTGAAAGTATAAATATATATTCGATCCAAAATACAAACATATAAAAAAGTTTGTTTATAAAACTACAGAATAGAAGTGAATAGAGAATAGAAGAAAAACTTTGTATTTTCTAACAAATTTAAATATAGCCATCGATTCAATTCCTTGTTTGTATCAATTTTTTGCTCTATTTTTTGTGATTCAAAATATATTGACTATATTTTCATATCAAACATATAACAAAATATTGTATACTTTTCTCAACTCATACGTTGACTGACTAACAGACGATATTCTACTGATATGTTTGATATGTTGTGTTACACACAATGGAGAAAAAAATACATATAAATCATCGGTTGGAGGAAAAAAAGGTCATTTCAATATTGTTTCCTTACTATAGGAAGAGTAAAAAACGATGGATTGGGTGAATGAGTGAGTGAGAGAGAGAGAGAGAGAGAGAGAGAGAGAGAGAGCCCTCAAGAGATGAACTCTTGAAGTTAAAGCCATTTTACAAGACTTTTGGGAATATCTATTGATATTTTGGGCATTGAATTAAATACTTGTGTAGTTGTGAATTGGAATAAAATTTTGTTTCCAAACGTTTAAATTATTTGAGAGACATAACCGATATAGTGTTTGACCAGGAGCTAAATTCTTTAAAATTACTTCAAATACATTATTCTATCTCTAAATTATCATTCAATTAATTCTTTTGAGTCGTAAGCCTCGGAGCGATATTATATGAAGTATAGTAACGGAAAGCACGCTTTCGTGCATTGCATTGAAGTTAACATAAGAAACACTTTTCACATTACAAACACTCAATAATTCTGTATTCGTTTTGATATTAAATAATTAAGTTTTAGAAAAAGAATATTTTGAATTCGTATGTAAATTGAGTTATAGTTAGTTTGGCTGAAGAATAAATTATTAGAATTGGATTATATAGTGGTTTGTATGTGAATCGACTGAATAATTAGTTTTGAGTTACAACTAAACCAATTCAAGTGAATCAATGAAAAGCTAACTAAATGTTATGAAAAAGTGATTTTAAAAATTTATTCCTGAATTGATTGCTAATTCAAATAGTAGTTGGACTGAGAATATTAAGGAACTGATAGGAAGTGTTCGAAATCAAAGTACTTATTGAATGGTATGCATAGAATAGAGCGTTAAGTCTCTTGGGGTGACCTCAGGACCAGAATATAAGAGCAAAACAATAGGGAAAAAGAGTGAAGAAATAGAAGAATGAAAGAGAAGCAGAAAAGAGCGAATAATATATTGAATTAGTTTAGTCGCACCGCGAAGTGCCAACAATTTGGCCAAACACTGCCTCTGATTTGTCAAATACAGTAAAACCTATTTAAGCACAACATTATGACAGTCGACACCTAATATGGCAGTCGAGTCATAAAGTACTGCAACACATATACGAAGTGAAACACTGAGACTTGGGATCAGAGATGTGACGAATGAGTGCTGGCATTGGAAAAGACGATGTGTTTTGAAAGATGATGTTTAACAACACAACACATACAAACGGAGTTTAAATTTAGCGGTTTTGACTGTAGTGCCAATTGAGAGCATTTGCCAAAGAGAGCACAGCGAGCACTGAGAGGAAAGAGAGAAAAGAGATGTACTGAAGATCTAAGTTCTACTTCATTTGTGAGCAAATAAACTCAACTAAAACAGACAGACAGTGGCGGACACATCAGCACTCAGAGCATGTGAAACAACGACTTTATTAACCATACTATTTATGGAAACATAGATATGTTTTTTGGGATAAGCGCTGAGCAAAAAATTCGCCACTCATTAGGCCTTATAAACAATAGTCAAATATAACAACAAATAAAATTGAAAGAGAAAACAGTCGAACAATAACTATATATAAAGAGCATAGTATTGAATAATGAATAAGAAAATCCATTTTAAAAATTTTTAAGCCCTTTATATTTAAATAATTCTTCTCATAAACTCATATAAGAATCCTTATGAGAATATAAGAGATATTTTTCATACTTTTGTGTAGAGTTGAGTGAATAAACTGATGGCTAAACCAATAATTTTTATGATTTCTCTCTCTATAACTTCAAACTCATATAAATAGAGAAGTGTTAGTGAAAAGTAAATTAAACTTTTTCTTATAATATTATATAACTCATAGATGTAATCATAGAAAGTCGAGCAATAAATTTATTTGAGATCAACAAATATTTAACGCTCGAAATATTACTGATATTTTAGTACAACATTCCTAACGACATATACCCTCCTTATAGTGTTTGCCCAATACTATTAACATTTATGACAGAATATTCACCGCAAGTAATTAGTGCACAGAATTTGCAGAATAATAATAATAATGAATCGCAAACAACTCTAACTTAACTCTAATATTAAAAGTATTTTATCATAATTTACATGAATTGTGATCTTAATCTCTTATAATGTTTATTATAATTTTTATTACAAAATTCACAACAATTATTGTGCAAATAAATCAAAAGCAAATACAAACAAATAGCATAACTGCAGCAGAAAAATATTTGCCTTTCGATATAATCTTATGAATAAATTTATTATTAAATCCCCCAAAAAATACAAAAGCATTTTCTTTTCGTTATAGTTTTGTTTGAATACGAGTTTTATTCAAAATATAAAACACATAAAAATTCTTTGTTCTCATAAACACAAAACACATATCCATTACTTGTTTTATTAGTAAAAGTTTTTTTGCGTTTTTATATTTACTGTAAACTACAAAAAAAGATGAAATTAATATCAAAAACATTTTTATAGTTATTAATAATTTTAATAATTTTTGAAAATGTTTTGAGAAATTATGAGCGAAAATGACTCTTATTTTTCGGTTTTAAAAATTCTTTAGAAAAGTGACTGAAATTCTCAAAGACTATAATTTTATTGAATAAAGTTATGCCAAAAAGTGATAATAAAATTGTTATAAAATAATTTTAATCGAAAAAAAGATAATAAAACACATCATTCAATACAAGAAATTAATAATTATTTTCGTATTAAATATTTATAATTATTGTCATTAAATATAAGCTTCAATTGAGATCCGAAAAAAGTTGAATGAATGGAAAAACAATTTAACAAAAGAATAATACAGAATAGTATAGAATATTCTGTATTGACTTTAACAAAATGAATAGAAGTGTGAAAATGAATGCTATATTAATATAATATATAGAAAAAAACTAATCAATAAATAAATGAATGCATTAATGTCTATAAAATAATGAATTAGTAGTAAAAACATATTAACTACAAAACAATATTAATAATGATAACAATGGTTAACACAAAAGCCTTATTTCCTCCAAAATTTTGTTTATATGTCCAAACTTTTGAACATATATTTTGTTTGAATGAAAATAGTTGTCATTTTCAAAATAGTCTCCATTTATATGAATAAATGTCTTTGTAATCAATTTATGGGGTTTTCAAAACGCCTGATTCCAAATCCCTCTCTTTTATATATTCTTTTTCTTTAGAGTCCTCTTTTGCTCTCTTTCTCTCTGAAGACTTTCAACAGTGAAACACAAATATTGTGGAAAATGTGTGGTTTTTTGGCTTTAAATTTATGACCTCTTAATGCTTTGTTTCAAATAAATATATATATATATTTCTATCTGTTCGGCGAAATACAAAATAGTGTTACCATAAAAGCAAAATAATGTTATAATAAATGAATTCTCGTTCACAAACTCTAGGCTCGACTATAAAAAAGGCGAATCTTATTTTTATTGAGTTCAACATAAAAGTGCAAAATAGAGAAGAAGAGAGAAATAGCTAAAGAATTGGGAGTTAGAGAGAACAGGAAAAGTGCATTTCATTTGCCATACATAATGACTCTGAAAACTTATTTTGATGTATTATCGGTTCGGAATCCTATCAAAATATTTTATACACTCTGTCTCTCGTTCTCTATGTGTATGTGTGCACTTATAATGCATGAAATTTTTCACAATTTATTGTATCTGAAGTTTTTTAGAGTGCAATACATTTCTAAAGTTAAAAAACTGGAAAACAAGAAAACAAAAATATAAAAACATACATAAGAATAGCAGAGAAACAAAACTTATTCTGACATTTCAGTCAATCTTATTATAAAATATAATTCTGTATTGTTTTGTATTTTATTCAGTTCTTAAGCACAATATGATGGAAAGCAGAGAAACCTTTAAAGACAAAGGAAAGTAAGAAATATTAATTTTCAGCTATAGTTTGTCAGACATTTAATAATATGCGAGAATAACTTAATCAGAATATTCTGATTAATTGTTGGCTTATTATATAATAGCTGTTATATAATATGATATCATTTTCTTATGTGAAAAAAATGTGAAATTTTTCCCATTAATTCTGAAACTCTTTTTCAAAGTTGAAGTTTAAGACCAAAAATGGGAATCATATGTTCAGTTGATATAACTGTTGCTAAAATTAGAGGACTGGGAGAATAAGCAGAAGCTGTTCATACAATAGAGTACAGGCGAACACCCGATAAGAGCAAAGATAAAGTAAAACTTTTTTTGCTGTAGTTTTTCTGAATTCAAGTCTCGTTGAGAATAGACATTAAGTCTTAAACAAATTTTCAAGTCTTAATCATTTATGGAGTTAACGGATTCAGTAATTGTGTGCAAAACGCGTTTATTTTGCAAAAAGATTTTCTCTTTTCGTAATCAATGTTTGCATTTTAGGTTAAGGTTGACTGAAAATGATTTTCTACTGCAAATCAAAGCTAACAGCACAGCATCACAGGGAGAGAGAAGAGTAAATGCACATAAAGTTTGCACACATACTATTTGAAAGTGCATATAAAGGGAGAGGAATAGTATGTTCTAACACATGCATAGAGTGTTGTGCCACTCATTTCTCAGTGACTGCATCGCCTCGTCTAACGCCTAATCCTTAGGTCGGATACAGTGCACACAAAACTCCTAAAATTGCTTAAATATCGATCTCGTTTAGCATTCACATCGACCAACCAGAAGCTCATATATATTAAAGGTTTTCCAGAGCTCTTCATCGAGTTGTGTAGTGAGAGAACAACACAACAGCAAAATAGAGAGAAAACTTTCAAACCATTCAATACAAAATCGACGTTCAAAATAGATAGCATTCATTGAAGAAATATATATAAATTTATATAACAGTAACGACATATAAAAAAGAGGAATTAATTTTATATATAAAGATAGTTAAATAGATAGATAGATATCCAGAGCTGCTATAAGTTCAGAGACGCATACAATAGGGATCGGCACAAAATAATAGCTCTTTTGTGATATTTCAAAAGAGTATTTCTTTAGGGATTAATAGTCGACAACATATATACACATTAGAGTCTGATTTGAGTGAAAAAAATGAATGAATGAAAAAACTATGCGATAATAAAAATAAATTTCTAATTATTGATGCATTAGTTCTTACGGCACAACAAAAATAAACTAATGATTAAAATTCTAAGAATTTTGTGTGTATTCTTTAAATTGGACCTGCTCACATCTAAATAAAGCTGTTCCAATATTCTCTTTTTAATAAATCAACAAAAAAAAGTTTTTCATTTCAATATTTTTTATTCCATATTTGTTAGAACAAAATTTTATTTAATAAAATGAATTTCTATTCTATACGCAGAATATTCTTTACGATTGAGTGAATTTCTTTAACATTAAATGCATTTTGAATACAGAAAAAATTCTGTTTTCTATTTTTCTTTTTGTCTCCTTTTTTATGCAGACATAAGCTTAGAATTCAAGGAATATTAAGTAAATTTATTGATAATATCAAAACAACTTTATTAGTGAAACGCCTATTCATTAATAATGCATTTATTTATTTCTGCCGTTTATTAACTTCTTGTGAGATATCATTTGATTATATCGTTTTGTAACAAATTTGCTTAAATTACTTGAAATAAATCTTTATTAGAGATAAAATATAAACGAAAATATTTAACATAACTATCGGATGTATTAAATAGCTTTTATTAATCACATTAATTGTCAATTATTTTATTATGAAGTTTTATATGAAATGATTTCGAAAATAGACATTCAATTGAGAAAACAACTTAAAAAATAATTGTATTTCAATGAAATTGGAATTATTTGAGAATTTTATTGACAAAAACAGAATTGTTTGAAATTGATTTATATTTTCATTGAATCGGATATTCATTAGAGAATTACAGACATAATTATATTTTTAGCTTTTAATTAGATTTATCCTTAAAAATAATTCAATCGAATCACGATTTCCATAGTCTCATAAATAGACACAAAAGTTCATATATTTATATATTATAATAATTAGACAAATTTACGGCCCAAGAGTTGGCAATGAGTTATAATTTAATTAGAAATAAAGTGCACAATAAGAGAGAGAATGAGAGCGAAAGAGAGAAAAGAAAAATCCTTTTATAT
>JAQIXY010000251.1:0-10437 GCA_034699165.1 Adoristes ovatus | reverse complement strand
CAGATATATCTGAATTCTGAGGATAGAAAAGCAAAACTAAAACCATTGAATAGTTTGTACGATAAGAATATTTTTATTGAGAAAACGCTAATAATTGCGACCAGAAATGAAAGATAATTTCAGACACGACTGACTGATAAGAATTTTGGATAAAATCTTTTACAGAAAAATAATTCTTTCATTTCTTATAATTAAATACTGATTTAAAAATATTTTTGTAAAACATTATTCAAATATTTAGCGTTCATTAAGTCTAACTTCGATTGTTGTAAACGAAAAAGATTCGGGCATTCGATTGATAGACACTCGATATCTGTGTCGACACAACCGCTACAGGTTTTGCAGACATTGAGGACTGCATTGTATTTCTTTTGTATGTCTCGAATCTGATCGCTAACCGAAACAATCGACTCGTGAGGTGTTTGTTGACAGTCATCACAAAAGTCATTTCCCTTAGAGTTTGTGTCACAAACAACACATTGAGTTGTATTGAAAAACTGTGGTATAGTTCGGGGAACTGTTTTTGACTCCTGACCCAAAAGGTATTGGTATCGGTTATAATGTATTTTTTTAGGCATATCTCTGAACCAATCGTTAACGTTGTGTCCCATTAGGAGAAACACTCGATTCAGTGCTGGAATAATCACTCTTTCGATATAATATTGTGAATTGAGTCTCAGCGACGGGTTATTTATCAAATCCAGGGGTTCTTTTAGTAATTTAAACAGCGGTTCATTAGGCGCACCACATATGACAACATATGGCACGCGTTCGTGGATTTTGGGTTCACTCCTGGGGTCGACCGAGAGTTTTCGTTTTGCGATTTCCATCGAAGGAACGTGTGATTTACTGCTATAGCTCTCGGCGCCCCTGTATTCTCGCGCGAACACAAAGTCATTCAATATACTGATCCTCCCGTCCAGTATTTTTTGGAATTGTCTCATAAGATATTGTTTGACTCCATTCAAGTCATTTGTTTGGAACAGTATTCGGAGTGACTTTTCCAACATTTTGCTGACCGCTGGACAGCCGTCGCGTCGAACCGTTTCAATGCCTTTGGCATCAAATTTAGCTGAAGTTTGTTCGGGTGTTTCATAACTGAAGCCAACGTAACGTTTTTTGGTTTCGAGAACACAGGGAAGATATACTTTTTCAAACTTCAATTTTACGGGTTTTGGATTCATAGCAGTGACCGTTTCAGCGATTTCATGGCCTCTAATGAATGCCTCGTCTTTGGACAGACCGGGAAAGTGAACAAACAGACTGTCTGTGTCGCCGTAGACCACTTTCGCGCCCCAATCAGATCTACTATTAACCAGATTTATAGCTCTTTCCAGTGTTTCTCTTCCTTTGGCGACAATAGAGTCCGCAATTTCAACGCAAGGCATTCGACCGGAGAAGTTGGCGCTCGTGTAGCCATAGGTGACATTAGCTATCAATTTCAGCCCCAGTTGTCGGGCGTCTAACTTTCGATGCAATCCTTTATTCGGAAATTGTTTTCTATTATTGGCTTTCATTGCATTCTTAACCATAATTCTCGTCTCAAGTATTTCGTTTAACATTCTGTTTATCGAATAAATGAATAGATATTTATTAAAAATCGGTTTAAATCTATAAACAAATAATAATGAATACAAACTTCGGTAAAATTCCTTTTCTGACGTTCTCTTTTAGAAATACGACTCCATTTGGAGAAATATGGATATCATTTCTGTATTTGTAAAGCAATTGTTTATTCATTTCGAGTTCAACACAACCGAAATCAAAGAAATCGTTTTCACTGAAGAAAAATAAAAGCATTTGTTTTAATAAACTATAAATAGTTTGGTTAACAGCAATGCATTACTTTATCAATTGATCCACTTTTCCCAAACACGTCGAATAGCAATAGTTATATGCGATCATCATTGAGGGGTACAGACTTTGAAAGTCCAGAACCACAACGGGATCGCAATAGTACTTGGATTCCGGTTCCAGAATTAATGGCAACATTTCAGGTGCTCTCTGTGCAGCCACTTGTCGAGGACTGGGAGATATTGGCAAAAAGTCAAACTGTTTAGTGCTCCTCAACATAATTGACTCGACTCTGAATTGAGTGCCTCTATTGAACACTTCATGGAATTGAATGCCGAAAAGTCGAGACAATTCGCTGTTCTTTGCGATGAAATCCAATTTGTCTAACAGTCTTAGGGAACCAATTGTTCGCTTTAGATAGTAATCTATGACTCGGCGCCGATTATAATGATTGAAACGATTGCTAAACAGTTGCGTCAATTTTGCAAAACTAAAGCTCGGAATACGTTCGTGAAGGACATGGAAGTGGACGTTCTCATAGCTATACATATTGAGAGTCACTTCGTTTCGAATAATTGACCACAAATTCAATGTAATTCTTCCGCTGAGTTGGCATTTGTTGTTTTGAGAGCCTTCGACGTTATGACTGTATTTATCGTCATTAATGCGCGAGAGAGGAGTCATAATTGACATATTGAGGACATTAGCCCTTTCCAACACAAATCCCCACGAATTTGTGTCCACTTTATAGCCAACAATAATGTCCGGATCCCAGTGTTTAACAATTTCGACGAATTTCATAAGTAATATAATTTCGTCGTCCGCGTACTCAACCTTAACATGTCTGTGAGCGCCGACCGAATGACTGGTGCGCTTCCGATTCGTTTCAATCACATTGAAAGAGTCGGTGCACTCAAACGATTGCAGTTCTGATTCGACTGCAATTAAACCCGTTATGTATTTGGGTTGTGAGGCATCGGTGGGTCGATCACAACATATGCTATAAAATATGACTTCAATTGCATCAGTCTTTGGGTCCGGATTAAGCTTAGCCCTCGTCGACACGTGTACCTCAACACTCATTGTCGTCAAATATTGAAAGTCGGAATCAGACTCATCGACATTAGGACTATCTGTTGCACTGACACTACTCAACTCAAAATCATATGTATTGGAAGGGGTCGGCCCTTCAATGATAGAGTCATTTCGATAGAAATGTCTTAACTTTTTTATTTCCTCTGAATTAGAATTTTGAGATAAATTTGGGGTTAATTTGGATGTTTTCGGTGAGTCATAACTCAATTCAAAATTTAAGTCTTTCGAGTCATTCAATGTTTGAGAAAACGGTTTGCATTTATTACTGTTCAGTGGAGTCGAGTGTTGTTTGTTATAATCATTAGAACTGGAGATCTCATCAAAAGATTGCTCAGATTTTTGTGACTTTACTGTCGATTGCGATAAATTGGGTGAAAGAGTATTATCCGAATAAAAGCTATAAATTTCATCAGAAATTTCGTTCGAAATCTCATTCAAAGGGCTTTCAGGTATTTCGTCGATATCGAATTCATCGCTGGGCACAGGTATGTCAGGCCTGTGTTCACATTTGGAGGCATTGCTTTTAGATTCAACAGAAAGTTTGGATTCATTTTGATTGAAACAAATATTTTTATTGTTTGAAAAGTAATTATTAAAAAGAAGTGATGAAACAGTTTTGAATGAAGTATTCGTAAAATTAATGTCTTTTAAATTCAAATCATTAGAGTTTAATCGATTCAAACAAATTCTGATGTCTTTATTGCAAAGTGACTTAAGATAATGAAATTTTTCGGATCCAATGAGACGAGTCTTCAAAAATGCTTTTGAGTCCTCGTCAGTGAACTCGTGGCCAATGGTTTGTTCACCGCTTGGAACCAATCGATCCAAAGACACGACTTCGCGACCCAATTGTTGGAGACAAACCTCTGGAAGTGATTTAGGAATTTTAACAACGACTCCATTAATATAATATCCATACCGTTCAGTGGCCTCGTTATCACCATCTTTGCCGGTGCCGAGCAATGCCTCCTTAACTATGTCTGCGACATATTTTTTGGGTACTGTAGTCGACATCTCTTCACTTCTGGATCCCTGACTCAGTTGTTCTACATTTTCACTCGAATTACATCTCATATTGAATTGATTGCCCTCCGAGTGGAACGAGTCGTCATCAAAGATGCCATCAAATTGAGGAATATTGGGATTGTTTGGATAGTAAGACATATAGGAATAGTTGGAAACATCGAACTCACTCTCCGGTTGTGGTGTTTGTTGTGATTCAATATTTAAATTATATTGCATTTGATTGACAGGAATTTGATGACTCATTTGTGTCCAATTCTGTTGTGTCGGATAAACATTTGGCTGTGAATAATGACTGCTATTGTGCGGCATAAGTGTTGGTACAATTGGGTTCTGTAATGGGTTTTGATGGTAAGCAATGTTCATGTTTTGGGTTTGGTTTGAATTCACTCCAAAGCCATACATTTCATTGCCGTAATTGGTTTGCATTTTGAACTGTTGTTCTGCAGGGTTTGGAACAATTGGCACATGACTTATGCCCTCAATGGGCTGTTCTATCAGTTGATTAGACGCCGAGCTGTTAGTGCTCTGATCTGCCTCTTCATCGAATTGATTCGATTGGTATTGGCTTTCATTTTGTTCTATAAATTCATTGCTGTTATTATTAGAGAAGTGCTCCGATTGTGCCGAAGGAGAAAATTGTTGGCCAGATATGTCATATGATTGAGACTCATCTTCTGCCCCCTCTTCTGCCACGTCCTCATCATGTCTTCCCTCTTCATTTTGTTCGCTTTGATGTTCACTCTGTTCTTCATTCGCCTCTTCTTGTGTCTCATTTTGATCTTCAATTTCATCTCCACTTCCATTGTATGCATCACTTTCTTGATTGCCATTTACTTCTTCATTGTCTGAGCCGTCATTAGAGTTATCGTCACTTCCAATAAATGTTTTCATTACTAATTGACTTAACGGAGAGTTTGCTTTTATCTCAAAGCCATTGACTCCGTTCTCAGAGATGGGTGCGATCTGTGGTTCGCTTTCAGTAATCCCATAATTCTCGTCATAATTGGGTTCAACAACTCCCACGTCTTCATCGGCCGCAATCACTCCGACGATCTCCTGTTCCTCATCTGCATAGTGGCCGTAATCCCAATCATTTTGCTCCTCAATTTCAGCCGAGTCTTCGAAATAGTCCTCTTCTCGTGTGTCGAGCATTGGTTTTGGTTCTAATTCGTGTTCGACTTCATTGAGAATACTGTTAACGCATTGCGAAACAGAGACAACACTATTGATGATATCCTTCATAGCAATCAACACGTCTTGAGTGGTCGGGTCGTTCTCATCACTTAAATACCCGCTGTAGTCGTTATAATATATGTTATCGAACAGAAACGGAGAAATACTATGATTTAAATAATTGTTGAGATAATGTTTGGGCAGTTTCTCCACTTCCAACTCAAACTCATCGCACAGTGACTTGAGATGTGCTTTTTTCTTATAACCGGTCAAATCAGTGACTATTCGAATATCTGATTCAAAGAATGGAATACTTGTGGTCGTAAAGAGTGTAGAACTGGTCACTCCGCGCGTGACTCTCGACCGTGACTTTCGATCACTCGATTTAGCGCTTCTTTTATATTTGGCAGAACTAGTGCTGCGTTTGGGCAAATCTTTTTTAGCCACAGGTGTTATCTTAGCTTTTGGTTTAGTGGCCTTTGTTTGAGCGCCTCTTTTACCCAAAGGTTTATCTAAAATATTTGACGCATCGGTCATAAGACGCGCGAATTCATTCGACTTATTAGCCGAAACTTTCTTAGAGTTACTATTTGTACGACTCTTAACATTTTGAGTCTTTTGTGAACTTTCTTTTTCATTCAAATGCGGTAAAGTATAAAAATCTTTAAGAGCACCCTTACTTCGTGTGCTTTTCTTTTTCAGTGGTGAGTTCTCTTCGTCCATTTCTTCCTTAACCTCTGACCAGTACTCCTGATTGGCCTCATATCGATGTAAATACGGTTTTATTACATAGTCTGGCGTCCACTTGACGTCGAGGTCATACTCTTCCACTGTGTTGATGACAGTCCTGTCGTAATAATTGAAGTCTATTTGAACCAAATCTCTTTCAAATGACTTCCATTCGAGATCTGCTGAAATGCCGTAGTCTTTAGTCATGTAATCATCGGTCGTGTCGTAGGTTTCAATGGGAGACGAAATAAATTCAGAGATAGAATCAATTGCGGACTGAACTTCCTTTTGATACCCTTTGGGGGCTGTAATAGAAAAACTAATTAAATCTACCGTTTGATCGTTAATATAAGGACATATCTGACCTGATCTGCGGGCCGTCTGTGCCTTCTTGGGTACACTCCTCGGCGTTGACTTTGATTTGGTGTCTGAATATAAACTTGTTGTCCGTTCGATGTCGTCGTCATAATTAATGCCTTTCGCAGCACTTCTTCGCGAACGAGAATTTGTTTCATAACCGAAGAGATCTGATTCGGGTTCCAAATCAATAGATTCGCGTCTTTTTGATGATTTTGGACCCGGTTTTGGCGCCGCTTTACTTGATTTCGGTCCGGGTTTTGCAATCTTACTAGACTTGGGACCGGGCTTTGGAACAACAACTTCTTTGCTAGACTTCGGTCCGGGTTTACTAGACTTAGGGCCCGGTCTGTCATTTGCTTTACTTGATTTAGGGCCGGGCCTGTCGTTCGCTTTACTAAACTTGGGTCCGGGCCTTGTCTTTGGTGGCAGTTCTTCGACCTCGGAATCAGACAAATAAGGAGTGAGTGATCGCTCAGATCTGTTGTCGTTATTGCGCTTCGATTTAGAATTTGAAGACTTTTTTGATGAATAAGAGAAGTCTTTTATGTTAAGGAAAGTAAGTCCGGATTGTTTGCCCTCTTTGTCAGAACCGTCGGATTCAGAGAACGACATATGAATTGGTGAAGCACTCGGTGAACGTTTTTGACTCGAATTTGAGGGCTTGAACTGATCCCACAGACGGGAAGAGAGGTTTTTACTG
The DNA here is from genome assembly GCA_034699165.1 of Adoristes ovatus. Taxonomy (NCBI): domain Eukaryota; kingdom Metazoa; phylum Arthropoda; class Arachnida; order Sarcoptiformes; family Liacaridae; genus Adoristes; species Adoristes ovatus. The sequence goes on along the minus strand of JAQIXY010000251.1, from coordinate 3,560 downwards.
CTTTTAATTTTTCTCCCAGAACTTGACTCAAACACGTCATCGTCTTTGTCGACTGAAGTGATAGAAATGGGAGGCGAGGCTCGTTTGGCGGTCCCTCTGCGTCGTGAACTCGACTTTGTTTTACTATAAGAGTTGTCTTCGTTATCGGATTCATCGGAAGCTCTTGTTATAGTCGTCTTCTTTCGTTTGTTTGGACTCATTCGTGAACTTTGTGGTCGTTTTCTTCCGCCCTTTTTTGGTGAACGCTTTGACTTTTTAGACGACATTTCGAAATCACTGTCAGCGCTGTCGTCCTTATAGTCAGGACTGAAGTTCGAACCCGAGTCGTCGGAGTCAAACGCCCCGTCCAATTGTGGAATACGCTTACATTTTTCGTATTCACATTTCTCACAATCGCATTCGCACTGATCCGACCCCTGATCACAGCATTGGTCACAACATTCATCTGAATCACAATCACAGATCACTTCTTCAATTTCCTGTTGGAAACCAAACAAAGAATCTATCGATTCATCGAATGTGTTCTTAACTTCGGTTTGAGTGCCGGCGTCGACATAAACCACATTCAGTTCACAATCGTTGTCTTCGATTTCAGTGTTTTCATCAGATTCTTCATCAGTAGAACTGTTATAAGTTAATCGTCTTTTAGATGTCTCTCCTTTTCTCGGCTTTTGTTTTATATTTTTGTTTGAATTGATTTGTGATTTTTGTGATTCATTAATCACGTCTTCAATTGTTTGACTCAAAATACAGTTTTGAGAGTTTGTAATCACGTCTTCTATAGTCTGATTAATAGTAAGCGTCTGTGAATTCTTGATGACATCTTCGATGGTTTGATTTATTTTGTCAGAAATGAGTGGTTCGTCATTGTTGTCAATGCACTCCATTATCATTTCAGCAAAATCTTGTTCATTGATATCTGTGCCCAACGATTGGGTGGATTCAATGTTTTGAGTTGTGTCCAGTTTTATGTTCAATTTGGACAGTCCTTCGTATAGTCTCTCCAAATGATAAGTTTCCATATTTGTAATCGGAATATCAGGTCGTTCTTGAGAGGGAACGCCTTTTAAGTTCAGCACTTGCTGTGAGTCCTGACATTTATTCAACATTTCATTCCAAATAGATTCCAAACCCGGAATTTTTTCATTTTTCAAATTCACACTTCGATTTAAAATGTCTTTAAAATCGATATCGCATTCTATTTGACACGAACTCATTGGCTCGACGTCACAGCACAAGATATTACTGTCCGACACATTATTTCTGCGATATTTAACGTTTTTCGCGTCTAAAAAGTTCATTCCATACAAATTGTTATTAATGAAGAACTGCATTGAATACAGAAAAATTAATTTAATTCTATTCAATTAATTAATTGAATTAAAAATTAAGATGATTTAAAACAAAAAATACCTGAAGTATGTAAGGTATGTGTGATTCAAAGGGTTGAATCTGTCGGTCCATTATATCTCCGGAAAGCAATTGTTCTGCGGCTCTAAATAAATGAATTGAAATGTTTTAAAAAAATGATTATAATTTAGTGTTTGACCTCTAATGCAATACAATTATATTTTAATGTTCTGAAAGAAGGGTGATATACAGGTGCAAGTTTAGAGGTTTATTCTTCTATTCCCTAAAATTCTGAAAATCTTTGCATACATTCGGAATAAATTTATAAAACAATTAGTAGTCATTTCGTAATTACTTAAGAGATGATCCATATTTCAAAACTAATCTGAATTATCATTGGACTACTGTAACAGGTAATCGTAAGCTATGCAGGGGTTGTATGCAGGGATGTCTAATGTCTGAAATGCCATCAGAATTTTGGGGATATTTTTTACACTCGCCCATCACTGCCCAATTAAAACTTACAATAAACGGTCAATTTTCAGTCCCGACTCGATTAAGACTCTATCACAACATTTCAAGTGTTTAATAGATAGACATAAATGCTTTCACAAACAGTTAAAACGATATGAAAGGGAATCGAGTCGGCACTGGATATGACAATAGAAGAATCATTGACTTTATTTTGTCTCTCTATAAGGTTGGTCTAAATGAATAAATTAATATATTGTCAATCGATTTAACCATTGAAGCAAATCAATGCTTTCAATATTAAGTTTCAAATCCTCCCAAACCCTCGCTTTTGCACAAATGAATTAAATGATAATTTAATTCTTTATAACTTTTGGAAAACAAGAAATTCAAGTTTTGAAAAGTGAGACGGAATGGCAATAAATATTAAATTGTTGTTAATATTTCTAATTCTAATTAATGGGTGTATTAAATGCAAGTTTTCCACCAGAGGTGCACTTGTATTGAATTGAATTAAAAATATTGAAATAAGTAATAAAATCAACTTTACTTCTGAACAATCGATGGATTATAAAAATAAATTCGCAAAAATTTGTGGTATTTGTTGTGAAAACCATAAAATGGACTGAAAAATAAATAATTAAATTAAATAAATTATGAAAAGCAGAAAATAATTGTATTCAATACATGGCATCGACTTCTTCTATATTATAGATGAGCTGTTCATTTGGTGAGTCTTTTGATGTATTTCTGGTGCGAACTCTGGGCAATAAACGCGATTCCAAATCATTGACCAATTGTTTCATAAATTTTTGTTTATTGTACTCATAGTTGTCATCAAGTTTTGCATCAAATTTAATACTCAGATACGGATATACTCTGTGGACGTGAAGACATGTTTTCGAACCTAAAGACAAAATTAAAGTCACAATTGTTTTCAAATGTATTGATTGCACAGAAATTGAATTTGTTTTGAAAAACTTCAATAAACAAAAGAACCAAAACTTTCAAAAGTTAATACTTTAAATCTAATCATTTATTAAAATGGTTGACAACAATATGGGATGAGTTAATACATTTCAGCGAATGTGTATTAATTGTCACCCAATTGTCGACCGTTTAAATCATGTAAACTATGTCTAAAACATTGGCGATATTTTAAAATATCATATGTTTTATAATTTTAATTAAGTTTTGCGAATCATATTTAAAGCCTATTTAAGTACTATTTTAACAGATATTGTAAACTATTTTGTTTAGAGAAAACACGTGTTTTAGTTGTGATAATTTGTTAAATTGATTAATACCGCTGTCAGTTATGCCAAATATCCTAATAATGGGTACTCTTTTGATATCATTATATCTGAACTGTGAGTATATGTCATCCAATTGGACATTAGGTTCGGCCAAATAGTAGTCCACATTAACAACACGTAAACGAAACTCCGGATTGTCTTTAATGGCTATGTCTTCGGTTGACATCATTTTTGCAAACAATTAATTCATTTATTACACAAAAAACAGTTTTCATTCAATTATAATTGGCTGACAATTACACAGCACTTAAGCATTTAATTAGTTTAGTGTCGTTTGAATTGTATATCAAATCAATTGATTTACATCTAAACCGATATAACAGTCACTGGACTTAAATCTAAACAAAAACTGAGTTTAAGGTCTAAAATGGCGGAAAAGGCGGTCAATTGAAGGGATTGTAAATGCAATGAATGCTTTATTTA
>JAQIXY010000250.1:0-10456 GCA_034699165.1 Adoristes ovatus | reverse complement strand
ATATATGGCCTTAATATTCCGTATTCATAACTATATGATTAAACATTGGAGGGTCAGTTTCAAAATATTTTTGACTGCTTATTTAAATTTTGAATCAACTTTTCAAAAGTTTTGATATAAACATTTAAAAAGTGAAATATCAAATCAGCATGTGTACCTGGAGTTTTTTCTTAGAGCTAGATTTAATACCTCTTACAATCTCCAAAATCATATTAGCATGCTAAATATACTCCGGACCTTATCTTTTAATCTTTTTACACAAACATAGGTAGAGATGGATTTAATAATTATAACTAATTTTAAAATTGTTTCGAACTATAATTTTTAATTGCAATGAATTGTCATAACTTATTACTCATAGGGTTTATATTTTCCGCAAACTTTAATAAGTTGTAAATATTTAATGAGAATAAGAATTCAATGTAAAGCTAGTGTTCACTACATCTGTCAAAAACATTACTATAATATGAGAGAATGTGTAACACATATAACACAAATATATATAAATATAAATTATTTGCCAAAAGTGATCAATGAATAGAGTGGCAGACAATACAATAGAATGCAATTCAACTATACTTTATGTGCTATATGTGAGCAATGATGCGCCCAAAACCCAAAACTGCTAAATATTTGATAGAAGGGCCAAATGTAGTTATTTTCAATGAGGGATATCTTATCCGAACACTCTAGTCGGCACAGTGCCATTCAGGCCATTGCACAGAGGTGTTAGTGATGCGTGACACGATCTGTGAGCTCAGCCCCACTGAGAGTCTATGTAACTCTGAGATAACTGACCTCCCAATACACCAATATTGTAGATCGGGTGCACTCACTCCAACATAGGGGTCAATGCATTGATGAACTCAACATTATTATCAACTGTTCATCAAAATAAATTTGTATTGTATTGTCTTATTAAGCAATTCTCTCCTCTGCTCTCCTTTTCATTGCCAATCTATCCCTTATGTGCTGTGCTTTTGCAGTTCAAACTCACATCCATTTCCCTTCGATTTTCTATTCGCTCCCATCCATCCATCTGTTCAGTCGATCGCCGCCACCAAAGGTTTTCCGTCTGTTATGTATTGAATAATAGAAATCTGCATAAAATGATCAAATGATTGAATCGATTGAGTTATTCTAATAAAAGGTACTGCAATTCAAGAACTACTGCTCTCCGATTGCATTAACCAAACCTAATATTCCAAAATAGGAAACTTAATCCAATTGTAAGCACCGGTTATATAGTTTTCGAGGCTCTCTTCGACTTTTATTGCAATTTATATTTGTATTCAAAACCTAAGATCTAAACGATTGACAAAGAGTTCGAGTATTGGGAAGCAATGCTTTGCAAGACCTTTGTGTCGCGCAATGAAGTGGTCTTATAGGCAAACAAAACACATTAAACCAACAATCAGTCGTATTCCAGCCCATTGATCCAGGAAGGTGAATTGCAATTGCAATTGGCTCATTTGGGGAATAAGGAAATTGTTTTTATATATTTTTGTTAATTCTTCAAAATAAATGAAATCTTTCAGCACTGAATAAGTTATGGCTTTTATTAATGAAAGTTTTGTCAGTCTATGGGAAACTCTGTATGAAAATCGATGTTCACTTCGGTATAAATCTGTAAATAAGTTTTGCTTTTTCTTGTTTAGCGCTAAAAATAATTTCTTTTGCAAAGTTTGAGCACATTTTGGGTCAGAATTTGATGAAAAGATGTATAAAACATAGATTTATCTCAAGTTCCAGTCGGACCTGTCATGAAGTAAATGAAAACAGATGAGGCCTTATATGCATTATTTAGCATTGTTTCAATGTTGATGCTGTGCTGGCGCTGATATCAATTTTGATTTTGTAGCCCATGACCTGTTCCAATGAATACACAACAGAATCATCCGTCAAATCATAGCTGAAATGTCTATTTGCTTTGGGGCCAACACTGATAAACAAGAGTGAGAGTGAGTGCATGATTGAGCTCTCGGTTCTCTTCTCACTCTATGTCTAATCTCATAGCAGTGAAGGCTTTCTACTTAACGATAGAAAAAGAAGTTTCTGCTAAAACTAAAACTTTGCTACAGAAGAACTTTTCGGTATTGGAGTTGCAGTCGATGTTATTCACGCACCATATACTGCACCATATATTAGAGCGCGTTTTTACCGAAGGGCTACGCGATATACTACTGCCAATACCCTCGAGGTTTTGTTGGGGCCGAAGCTTAATGAACATCGGGATCCCAACGGATTTGTGCAACAAATGATGTTCAGTTTGTTTTGGCTATATATACACTACTCTACAAATGAGAATTACAGCACCGGCATATACTACTGTAGTTGACTACTAGAAAACTTACCACTGGATATACACATATACACAGTAACAAATAGTCGATAGTAGAAGAAAAAAGTTTTATAGACTTAACTATTTGTGAATAAACTCTTGGAATGTATCACGAATTTGGCTTTTCTTATGTATACAAAGACAAGAATAAACAATAATAGAATCGCTTTTTTCCGTGAATTCAGTTTTCAGTTCTGTTTAATTCTATGAGTCTTTCGGTTTAATTCAATTACAAAATGAATTCAAATGAATAATTGAAAAAATATTGTCTTTCAGAGCGTAAAAGATTAATTATTTTGATAGTGAGGTAATTGAAATAAATTTAATTATGGAATAACATCTGATATTGTGCTCAAACTTTTTGATTAAATCACAACTTTTTATAAAAACATTTTTCTATCATTTCATTTCATTATTTCTTTAAGAATTTGATTCAATCACATCATTAGATCAAAGGCACAAAAAATAAGAGAACAAATTGTTTTAAAATTTAATATAAATCTGTAAATCTGTTGCACTTTATCTAATGGTTGTGTTTTTGTTTTCAAATTCAATGTTTTTAAAACAAATGGTAAAATAAAATAAACAAAATTTTAAAATTGATTTTATAACAAAAGTTGATATTAGAGTTGATTTGATTGAATTCAAAGTGAGGAACAGCTCTCTCTCTCAAAATATTGACTTCAAATTCATACAAACCATTGAAATGATCACTATTTTGATGATTAATTGAATTTTCAATAATTGTAATCAATGTCAAATCCAATCGAATCAATCATTTTAATCATATAACTCTTGTTTATCTCATCAATAATGGACCAAAACTAATGGATTATTTTGACTTTCAGTTCAGCGATAACTTAATTTCATATAATTCTCGATTACACTCAAAATTTTGAATAATAAAACTTTTGATAAATAGTTACTCAGTTATCGAATATTCAAAAGAACACCGAATGTTCACAATTGTTGGACAAACATAAAGTCAAGTAAAGAATACGCAAATCATATGAAAATCACAGAATTTTCCAAATGTTTTACATATATCTGACAACAAATTCATAGATAGAGTGCGAAAAGTCTAGAATATCTACAAAAATGTAATCTAAGATATTTGAGTCGATATTTTATAATATATTTTATTTGGATCGACATCTCCGACATCTCCATCAGTAAAGTATAATATCAGAAGAATATATCAAAATATATCCAAACTTTTACTGATTTTTCGATTTCAGATGCGTTGGCTTTGACTTCAATTTTTGTCTTTGAGTTTCATTTTAAGTATTTTTAGTCGACTATACTGTACTATACTATATTATAGTCTATATATTGCGATATCAAAAGTTATCTAAAAACATAAAGAGGTATATATTTTTTAGAATTCCCGGGAGTGGTTGCAGATTCATATGCGAGCTCTTTGATAGTGTTGTTGGAAGAGTAGCGCATAAAACATGAAAAGAGGCGAACATTATATGAGAGAAGAGGCGATCAGAGGATCGAATGCAAACATTTTTTATAACTCTCTGATGCGTTGTAAAAGTGAATGCTATTATTGCGTTCGCCTTCGGGTCAAAGTATCGAATGCTAGTGAATGCAAGTGAATGCAAGTGAAGCCAACAGCAGCACAACTATAGCTCAAGTATTTGGAGCATACATTTGGGAGTCGTTAGCTTACGATAACTCATTCCGATCCTGACATTGTGTTAATTGGTGAGCAAATGAGTTGATGCCAATGTCTTATATATTTAAACACAAGGGATTAGATTACTGTTGGCTTATGTTAGCGAAAGTTAAGAAATATAAATGATAATAGGCTTACGTCTTACCAGCACTGCTACCATCACTACCATTACCAGTATTTAGAGCACTGCTACTAATCATTAGACTATAGCCTTTAATGTGAACAAATTATATCAACCAATTTATCAAATAAATATATCCATTAACCCAACAGAATATTCTACACTATTTTTTAATCGATTCCTTTTCATGTTTTCCATTGTTAATCAAATTTCAAAAGTTTTCATTTTATTGCATCAAAACTTTGAGCAAAATTATCATAACTTTAACTAAACTTAATTATATTTAATTTGATTTACTATTCTTTGTGTCTATAAAAGCAAATAAAGTTTAATGAATACGAATCGCTTAATGATTTGTCTTAATATAAAGATAAGAATAAATGGTTTACAAAGTTATAAAGTTTACACAAATGATAGGAAAAAGTTTAGATTATCACAAACTACTGGACATAGAGTTAAGCTTTTGTCACTAATCAAATATTTTGCGAAACTATATTTTATTTTTATATTCTTTATGATAATAAATATTATCAGTTAAAAGTCTTACCTCTGCAGCCGTGTAACTCGAAAAGGAAGGGTTTACAGTCTTGGCACAGGTACAGCACAGGGGGTTTAATATATCGGTAGAAATCAGGAAAGGTTTCGAGTCTGATATCAAACAGAATTCGATAAAAAAATATAATAAAAACTCATAATTAAGCCAATTTTTAGAAAATATATTTGAATTTTAATTATAAAGACCAGGGATGACCAAAGGGGTATTAGCATAAACCCTACCCCTGTTTAGAAATTTTCGGAAAAATACCACCTGGCTTTTGCACCGATTTTTGGGGAAAAAGCAAGGGGAACCAAGCAAACTTTATACCCCCTGGGGTTTTGAGAGAAATTTTCCAAATATACCCCCATATTCCATCCTGACTCAGCCGACCTTGGTCATCTCTGGTAAAGACATAGCGCGGGACAGGACTAGAGCCGCGAACGGCCAGACTGCACACGACTGACAAAAACTAATTTAATATTCAATCAGGGTCAGCCAAATGAAATATTTCGCAAAAATTAATCGGTGCGCGTTATCTATGAACACTTAAATACCAATGAATTTTTTAAAAATATTAATATTTATTTTCAGATCTAATTAAATGCTAGTTAATTTTCTGTTATGGGGATGGTCGTCGACGATAGGGGTAGGGTATTTTTTAAAATTGATTTTACACGATAATTTAGGCTAATTCTGCAAGAATCGGCAGAATATAGATGAATTTTGCAGGATTCAACAGAATTATTCAATTTTTGCCAATTCTGCTAGAATCATTATATTAGATTTGTGCTCATTGATCTTATTAATGAATTTATAACGAGATAAACACTATTGGATTAACTCTAATCCCAGTGGTGATCTCAGAAATCCGTTTAACCCTCATAGTTTTAGAATAATTTCAATGCGCTTTATACATTGGTGCGCGTTATCTATGGGAGCTTTGTTAAGGTGAAATTTTGAAACTCTCTGTACTGCGCGTTATCGGCAGGATTTTAGGGTAATTAAAACATTGATTATTATGGTTAAATACAAGGGTCACAAAGGGGGCTAGTTAAAATTCTCACTGATTTGAAAAATTTGGGAAATTCCTCCCATAGTCGGAATGTTTAGAAATTCTATTGTGGGACAGCAAATCTCTCCAAAAAATTTCCAGGGGTAAACCGGTCTATACCCTTCCTCCTCAGCACTATTAAATAATAAAGATTGGGTTTTGTTATTTTCTCAAATTAACATTTTAAAAACGTTTATCATTGTCAGAGACATATATATTATGATTCAAAGTCAAAGTGATTTTATAATTTAGAGCTCAGATATTTATTAAATGCGAACTAAAAACTATTCAATCAGAAAAATTCAAAAACAATCTAAATATGATTATTCCCCACACAATGGACTTTAGAAAATCAAATTGCCTTTTAATTATCGCACAAAAAGTTAATTTTTAATTATTAGCAATAATATAATATATTTTGGCAGAACCTCGAATCCACAGTACTTTGGATAATAATTTGGCATTTTGCTAATAGATAATTTAATGCAACTCTTAGGGTTCAAAGGGTGGAGAGATGTTTCACTTATTTTTGTGTAAGTCTAACTGAATTGTTATCTTTTTGTCACTTTTATTTTTCATAATTTTTTTAGTTGAATATTAAAATTGATAAACAATATTTGACCTGTTATCAATGTTAATCTTTGCGGAGGGTTACAAAATGTGACAAAATAAACATTGCTAATAAGAGCAGGGATGCTCTTAAAAGTATATCTGTGGAAAAATACATATTGTTTTGCGTTTCTCTCTACCCTTATCCATTTACTGTAATGCACAAGGGAGGATACAGGCCGGAATACACTCTCTTATTTTTTTCACATTAGCTCTAAGGACGAGCTCAAAAATCAAAATGCTTACTGTCGTCGCATACATTGTTCTTTATGATCCCTATTAGATAAAAAATTTGTAGAAAATGTGCATTTTTTAAATCAGAAAATTTTGTCAATTTATATATCAATTTAATTTAATCAAGTTCTCGGCTTTGATTAAATTCTACCGCAATTTCTTATAAATTTTCTAAAAACTTTTACTACTTTCCACAATACACCGGATTTTCTGGATTGTTTTTTTGTGTAATTCATAAAATTCTTTTGAATTAAATTATTTTTCTGTGAAAATAAGTCAAAAATACAGTATGTAGGTCATCATAGGGAAAATGACCATATAAAATGGAATGGCTATCATATTCCTGGAGTTTATTTAATTTTGAAAATAAATTAGACGTAAAATTTTTAAAATGACCTCTATACTTTGATACTATTGAAAATTGTAAAGAATTTAATAAATATCCCGGTACTTTATCAATTGAATAAATAGTAATTTAGTTGGTTATTCTAAATTGTTTTGCAGACATCATTACCTGCGCTTCCAATTTATGTGTTGTCCCTTCAAATATCCACTATCTTAGGTAAGCCTTTATTAGATTTTGTATTAAGCCTTCAATTCATAATTATTGAATACATATTCTATGAGAATTCAGATAAAATATTACTATAAGTTTGAGTAAATTATTTTTCTATCTATAATTTTTTAACCCTTATATAAAGCTAATATAAAAACTTTTGGTTAATGAATAGCATTTGATTAATGTATTACAAAACTTAATTGAATTCTATTATTTTGCAAACCTATCGACAAAGAATTTATTGCATTCATTGTCCGTAAATATATTATAGAAATATAACAATAGATAAACACCACAAACAATAATCCTTTCCTTGTCTACAGCCATATATACCAGAGTTAAAGTAATTTAGTCTAAGTTTAATCCAATTTGAGATCAACTGAACCTATAGCTGAACCTATAGCTAAGAGCACAAGTGATGCTAAGCTTACATAACTTTACTTTTTCTTAATTAATGAATTCATAGAAAATCCATTGAGATTTGAAAACTTTTTCTTTAATCAAAAATGATTTTTAATTATTATTTGCATTTATTTTTACTATTAGTAATCAAATTAATATCACTCCAAATATATCTTTATTTACATTTTAATAAATGAGTTTATATTAAAGTTGAAAAATAACTTATAATCAAATAAATGAATTTCAGGACTGCTATAACAAAAAAGAGCAAACAATGGCTTATATTTTCAATCATTGAGCAAAATAACACAAAATTAGAGAAAATCTCTGAAATCCACTGTGAAATGCGTTTGTAATTCCATTAAATTTTTTTGTTTATGAGGTTTATTCGATATTAAACAATAATATATTTGAGAGATCTTTTCAGATTTGATGTTATGGTATTGTAATCCGTGTCATACGTGAGCACCAGTAGGTTGTGATGCCTTATGCAACACGTTTTATTGGATTGAAAGAGCAGTTGGGCTTAAGTTTTCGCGTGTATTCGTTTGACACATTGATAATTGCTTTGTCGGCTACCACTGCCTACCAGTGCCTTAGCTATCTTTAGGGAATATCTCAGTGCTTTCCAAATAAATAACTTTAGTTTTTCGAAGCAATAGATGCGAACCAAACAATAGAGAAATAACTCTATGAAATACTATTTCTCTCCAACACTGGTTAACAAGTTTTCATTCATTTCAATCCAAAAACACATTTGGCTTTCGTTTGGTTCACAACAAAACATTTAATATAGAGTCAAAAGCTCTGCCAAAACAGCCAATGCGTGACTCAATTACATTCAATTTATTTGTATTTGTCTCTACTCTTACTTCGAATTTGAGTTTTCATAGCTTTAGTAAAAATATATTTATATAATAAAGTTGTGATTAGGTCTCAACTAATATTCACAATTTGGACATTAATTACAACTTTTGGTAAATTCTTTCGATACAAAATTCAAATAATTTAAATACAATTTCAGATGAGTTGTGGAAAAGCTCTTCACGAGTGACGCCTTACCAATCGGCTGTCCCACTGGCCAAGTAGTCTTTGCGCCCAACACTGGACGCCTGTTTGTTTTGCATGGCTTCTAATTTGGGACAATTAGTAATGCGATGACCCAAACCCCCGCAATAAGAACATCCCCTCTCATCGCCCAAACCCAAGTATTTTTCGGACTCTGACTGAAGAGCGGCCAGAAATGGGGGTAATTTCTGTTTGGCCTCAATCAGTAAGTGTTTTAAGTCGAGAAGCACTGACTCATCGATTGATTTATTGATGAAAGTTGTGGCCATTCCTCGTCTGCCATAACGACCCGTTCGACCAATTCTGTGAACATAGTCTTCGATGTCGTCGGGCATATCATAATTGATTACGTGTTTAATCTCTTGGAAGTCCAGTCCCTTTGAGGCGACATCAGTGGCGACCAACACATCCTTTTCGCCTTTCCTGAACTCCATCACAGCCCGTGACCTCTCTTCTTGATCTTTGCCGCCATGAATGGCAACCGCTTCCACACCTTTGAGTAGAAGATATTCATGAATGGCGTCGACGTCTTGTTTCTTCTCCGCGAACACCAGAACCGGTGGTTCGGTCTTCTGTAATGTGTCCAACAGATGAACAATCTTTGCCTCCTGTTTCACATACTCCACCTCCTGTTCCACGTCCTGAGAGGCGGCACCGGCACGTCCGACGTTCACAGTAATTGGTTTGACTAAAGCACTTCTCGCAAAGTTCTGTATTTTCTTAGGCATTGTTGCGGAGAACAGGAGTGTCTGTCTCTGACCCTTGAAGTAAGAGAATATGGTTCGGACGTCCTCTTCGAAGCCCATGTCTATCATGCGATCTGCTTCGTCTAAGCACAGGTATCTGCAAACATGTAAACCAACCGTTTTCTTCTCCAACATATCCATCAGACGCCCCGGCGTTGCGACCATTATATGAACTCCTTTTCGAATTATATCCGTTTGTTCTTTGACTGAAACCCCGCCAATGCATAGACAGACCCTTAGGGCAGGCATTCCGCTGTGTGTCAGTGCCTCACAATAGTATTGTATTATTTCATACGTTTGTTTCGCTAATTCACGTGACGGACAAATAATCAGACCATACGGTCCCTCATCTTTGAGGAACGGAAGCGATAGTTCCTGTTCTAAGCAAAACATAACGAGTGGCAGCACAAACACTAAAGTTTTTCCCGAACCCGTGAACGCTATGCCAATCATATCCCGACCCGAGAGGACAGCGGGTAAGCCCTGCATCTGAATGGACGAGGGCTTTATTATTCCTTTCTTCTTAAGCGCATTTAATATACTTTTAGGAAATTTCATGTCTTTGAATGTTTTGATGGGTTCGCACAAGTCTTCGCCCTCAACCAGAATTCGATACTTTTCGCGCACCGATTGATGTTTCGATTCCGTCTGTTCTCTAATATGTTTCGGTGCTTTCCATCCGGTCTTAATCGGTTCGAAGTATTGAATGCCTTTCGCGAGTTCCGACACAGCCATCAGTGCCTTCTTTTCGGCCACACTCTCCAATATCTTCTCTTCTTCTTTGAGTTGTTTCTCAATCGCACTCTCTTTTCTCTGTTCGAACTTCTTCTTGAGTTCGTTGTGTTGGTCTAAAAGACTGATATTATATTTACGCCATTCGTCCAAATCGTCTGATGGGTTGTTAGTATTGACCGAATCCTCAGCTCTTTTGTTATTGTCTTCCAAACCATTCTTCGAGTTCTCGTCGTCGGTTGAAAGCGAGTCAATGATTCGCGAAACCGAATGACTGTTTGATTGTGTCGTCTCTTTTCGTCTTTGTTTTATCGGAATATACGGAACATAATTGTCGTCCGAATCGTCCGAATGTTTGGGTTCTTCGCGTC
>JAQIXY010000249.1:0-10465 GCA_034699165.1 Adoristes ovatus | reverse complement strand
TAATTTTCATATGCCTTCTAATACTATGTTATGTTTGACTTATAGCTGACTTATGACACGTAAAACTGATTTGTTATACACAAAGTTTCGTTTCTCACAACCAAATTATTTACGACAAAAAAAATGAAAGAATTTAAAAATATTGAATTCAAGTTCAGGAAATACCAGTAAATGTAGTTTATATTAGTTTATATGTAATTTAATTTGAATGGAAATTAATTAATTTTTATATTTTATTATTAACATTACTAATGATTCAATTACAGAAGCACTGGAGTTATAAAGAATAAAAGTAAGAAAACCAGTTAACTGTCCGAAATATATTTTATATTATTTATTATCAATTGGCCGGGAGGGATGGGCTATGAAATTTAAGAAAATAAAAAAGAAATTATAAGATTATTAAAAAATTACTATTCTGTTTAGATTAAGTATAGAGATATTCTAATTATAGCCATTAGTATTCTAAAAAACATTATGACTTTAGAATTAAAATTCCAGATATTTTTTCTTATTCTTTCTCTATCACAAGAGCTGAGGACCGACTCATCAGAGCTTCACAAAAATAAAAGAGGGGAAAGATATTTTTGTAGATATAAATCAATAACTCTTCTATTTATTCAGTAGTAATACATTACCTGAATATTAATATAATATAATGAATGTTTGCAATTAAACAAATTAAGTCAAAGAATATATAAAATATAAGGGAAAGTGGTTTTACGCCATTTCTCGCGTCTTATTTATCCTTATCTCTACTCTACGTTCACATAAAGATTAAAAGTTGTGAAATCAGAAAAAGAAAATTATAATAAAATTTAAATTAATAATCACTTATTAGATATGAGTTGTACTGAAAGGACAAAACCTCAGAATTTCAATTAAAAAGCACTCATACTATAAGTTATTTTTAATATTAAAAGTCTATCGAAAGAATGTTTTTTGAGTGATGCGAACCATTAAAGCACATATACATAAACAGGAAAGACTTCCCGTATTTAATTGTTTGATCATTTTTTATACTCTTAACTAACTATCCATTACTTAAATGTTTTCCTTTATATTGAAAAAATGAAAGCTTATGTGATATGTGTTTGAGCGCTAAAATGATGGCACAATAACACAGCCATAAAAGCGATATTATTTGAATGCATTGAGAGGACAGATATAATTTCGAACCGCTGTTCCGTTTTTTAAAACACTATAATTTTATTTAAAAGTCTTTTACTGAACAGAACTTTTTATGACTTTTAGCTGTAAACCACGTATGAGTTATAAGTAGTTCCAACATATAATGTCCTCTCTTTCTATCCTTTCCCATCACTCCCTCCCCATTCAATCCCCATCTCTCTCTCCTCATTGCATTTCACTTCACTGTGCGCTCTATTCTATAATGCATTTGAAGGATGAAAATAAAAAGTAAAGTTTTAACGCAAATAAATTGGAAGTCCCGACCATCTCATTGACGGCAAATTAGTGAGTCCTGTATGAGAGCACTGTTGCTCACAAAGCGGTTAATTGTCAGAATTGCCGCACCGATGACTCTGATTGCATGCCTTTACCATCCCTACCATCATGTGCTCGGTTTTGGACTGTAATGAATGGATTGCGTCACTCCTATCACTTCTATCTCTTCATAAGTCAGATGACTGTCACTAATGGCAGACAAAGTACTCCAACTCTTCCTTAGATTAGTCTTATTTTCTTAGAGACTCGAAAAATGTCTTCAAAGTTATTATTTCTTCTTTTATTCATTCCCTCTTTTGCATACATTAATGAAAGTCCAAAAATATATATCTTTTTCTTTAATCTCAGTTTTAAATATTCTGAGTCTTATATCATCTCTTCTTAAAATAGTAGTAATTCTCAGTTTTTTTCTGGTTGTCTTAAACTTTCAATTGTTTTAATTCTGTTTTTATTTTTTTTATAAATTTCTCAAACGACTGACTGCTCATTAAATACGATTAAGATCTCAAACCGAGAGATAGAGGAAGAAAAAAAAGTTCGTATTTTCTCTTACGTATAGTTTATATGAGATTGAAATCAAAAGCAATGTTTTTGTTACTTTCGTTGTGTTAACTTATAAATCATGTTTTGAATATTTAATTAACAAATTTCTCTTTTATATCTCTTTTGAGGCGACAAAAAACAAAAATTTGAATAAATAAATAAAATAAATCCACAACTCTTTGGACATTCATTATATGCAAAACTTAAGGCAAAGAGAAACTGATTTTATTCTTTATCTCTATTAAAAATATGTTCATTGGGTTTAGTTTTTCCTTCAAAAGTTTGAATCAAAACTAATGATAGGTATACTATACGGTATGGACTCGTAAGGAATCGTATGGAATGGTATGGTATTGTTGAATAAAAAGTTTATCACTAAATAATAGTCACGTCTTTTAATAAATTCTGAGAAAATAGTGTTGCCTTCGAATTGTCGGGTTTGGCATTCAATATAGTGGAGAGCATTAGAGAGCACAGTATGTTTTTAGTATGTTTTGCATAATAATTGATTGAAGTCTTTTCTCAAATGTGTGAACCGATGCTATGCCATGAGTGCACTGGTGTTGTGTGAATATGTCAGTGCATTTTTCAATAGTAATCTTTTTAAACACTTAGAATAACAATTTAAATACAGTATAAATAGTATAACAACACAATTGCACTCAATTTTATTGTTCAATGAAGCGCTTCCGATACACATTTGTCAGAGGCTTTGCTTCTCTTCTGTTTAAATACATTTTTATTACAATATATTATATTATAGAGAGTTATGGTGTGAAGCAAAACACAATATGAATTGTGTGAATATGTGTTCATTCAAGTGCTCCACAAACGGTTACAAATGTCCTAAATTTTTTTGTAAATATTCTTTATTGCCTGAACACTGATTTAAATATGTATATGTAATAAATGTATGCATACCTACACCTTATAATTCATTACAATATACTGTATATACCGTTCACAACAACTACAATAAAAACTTGACAATGTATTTATGCATTCATGTAATTCATTGAGAGGCGGGAATAGGAGTAAAATGTTTTGCATATTATATATATTTATCACAAAAATTATTATTATTAAAACCGCTTCAAAATCCTCTATTAATAAGCAAAAGGAAGTTTACAATAAATGTCTTATTCCGACTATTCTGTGACTCTTTTTGAATGATATCAAAAAGATTTGTTGGCAGTGATGATGAATACGGGAGCGAAAACTTTTGAGACATGTTCTTAATGTGCAAATTATTTTCTCACTTCTCTTTGATATTTGAACACAAAATAAAGAGATGAGAAATAGAGTTATGGATGCAATCATTTGTCATTGCATTCATATATATTATATAACTTATATTTTAAAGCATTTGTTGTCTTGAGTTCTGTTTGAGAATAAATTTTTGTTTGTTTGCAATTAATGCCAAAAGAATTTATATTCCTATGCCTTACGATATGAATGCACTGAACAGAACTGCAGTTTTTTATTACCAAATCTTCATTCCTGTACTACTTGTGACAAAACAATGAATTGTTTCAAATAAAAACTATTGCAAAGTTTTATTTGTCGAAAGACTAAAACTAACATTTCATAAATATATTTAAATGCTTTATAATTAAAATAATTTATGCGTAAAAAATACATTCAAAACACGCTATTGTTATACAAAAAACTATATTATTTGTGAAATTAATTTTTTTATTGATGATTATCTTTGGAAATATTATTATTGTTTTATTTTGTGAAGCAATTCATATACTTATGTATATTATTTCGTAATATTATTGCCAAAGACTTTGCGCTTATATTAAAGTTATATTTCCTGTTGTATTGAAATATCAATAAAAGTAAACTATTTTTTTCGGTAGAAATGAAATTATTTTTTTTAACAAACAATATAACAATTAATCTTAAGATTTATGAGATTCACACCATTAGATCAAAGATTTTTTTAAAGATAATAAGTAATGCGAGGGCACAGTCACCAGAGTTATGGAGTGTATGCATGACTTCGGTTTACTTTCATTGAATCGAATCCGCATTTAATCTACTATAGAGTCGAGAGAAGAGATGATCCGAACTTAATGTTGTGATCGCATGAGAGGACGACTTCAAATAGAAATCAGTTCCAGTGGTCTACTCAGGTCTATAATACGATAGGCACAGGAGTGCAGTTGAAACTCAATGATACAATAAACTACAGTCAAATGGTTGGCCCTATTATTGTTACACTTACTCTCGTATATACAGTAGACATATATCACTATAAGTCAAATTCCCGATCGGGGGCTCAAAAATCATTGTTATTATTCGCTTGATTGGGTCCATATGCCTGTGCGCTCAAACCTCATTTACAACTTTATCCATATATCTCTCTTCCCATCGATGGCCACGTGTCAGGTACAGCGCGTGTCGATACTTCTTGTTCAGAGCCTTTATTCTTGTGTCTGTTCTTTCTGTGCTCTCTTCCAATTTAGACCCAACTTAACATCCAGTATATCATCATTACTTCCCCAACTCATGAGGACCACTAACTGTGCTCTACTCATACTACCACTACTACTGGGGGCCAATACTGCCACAGCTAACAGTCTATAATAGATATATCAAACACTATATAAGTTAATATACAATATATTCTTATTTCTCAAAGTCTTGTTTTCATTCAATAAGTCATTCATACAATTTTTTTTCTTCCTTTTTAGGGATTTAACGAAAAAATATTCAATTTTTAAGTTTTCATAATGTTATTTGACTTATAGACTGACAGTGAGATCGTGACTATCATATGATATTTGAGATGAAACTAAATATTAATTTAGTATTCATTTCTAAAAAACAACAAAAAGAAATGCATAAAAATTCTAATTATTATAAAAATTATTTTTGAAAAATTATTATAACGAGAGAAGTATGTGATGGAGAAAGAGAGGGGATATAGAGATGGCTTTAATGAGTTGTGGTTTTGGGTTCTATACATATATTAAACCTAAACTCCAGAATTAGTTATCCGATTGCATATCAAATTGTATAGATTATTAAGCTTTAAGTTACGTATATTAGAGACCTCTGATTATTCCATAACTGTTAGGATCGGGATATTTGTTATCAATTTAATTGGTGCGACAAACACACCGACACTTTCCGGTAGAGGTGACACAATCGAGAGCCCAAAATGATCTATACATTGGAAGTGGAGGTCAAACCGCGCTATTAATATCTAAATTGTAGGCTTCAAAGTAGCAAAAAATAAACGGAATCAATGATAATGTGCCTCAATATAAACGCTAAAATGAGCCGAAACACATAAAAGAGCAATAAATCATAGTTTGGTGTTTTAGGTATATATAAAAGTTATGATAAAAAGTAGAGATAATAGATTGAATAATAAGTACTCCGATTACTAGATCTGACAGAAGTTACGCATTTCTCATGTATTGGTTCTGAAAAAAGAAAAAAAACTGTTTTTTCCACTTATTTTTTATTCATATGCTTTAACTCATAACTCATTTATTATTAATAGGTTTTTTAGCGCAGCATTTGATTGAATATTATATTTGCTTAAAGAATACTATTTCACAAACAAATGGAAAGATTTTTGTATATTTTGACAAATGAGCTAAAATTTTTGGTAAGACAGCAGAAATTTGTAAATCAAATATCTCTATAAATGTCCAGAAAATACTTTATTAAATAAATTTCTCTCTCTTTTCCAATAAACCATTTTTATGAACTGTAAAAATCGGAGACTTTTGAAACACAATAAATCAGAGGATTATATAGATTTCAATCGCCAATAGATTTTTAGATAAATTTTTTTTAAAACTGTTTTTCGAACTGATTTAATAAGTTTGAACTCGACTTTACAGTAAATATATTATATATTTCACTCAAAAGTATATATTTTTTTGATTTCGTATTTCCAGTTAGAGTGCATTCAATTCCTTTGGATTATATGAGGAATAACTGTGTTCTCACTCTATATAGTGTTAAATTGATTTTGTTATTTCTCTATTATTTCTTATATGAATTGTACTTTCATTTGAGGATTTTGTGGGATTTGCTAACAAAATATATACTCGAAAATCATATCATCAGACGATGTCTTATTAAAGTCAGATCGATATCTAGAAGTGAAAGAAAAATATAAAATCATGCCATTAATCCTCATATGAACTGATAGTTTTGAAAGTTTATTCGGTATCAATAAAATCTCAATCATTAAAAAAATAATTTTTTTCTCTCAAACTTTCGCTATATTTTTCATTTCATTTTTATTAAATTTATATTTAATATGTTCTCAATTCAATATAATTTTCTAAATGTAGTGTTTTTTTATCAAATGTTTCCGAAAATATTTTATATGAGATTAAAAATAGTTTTACGTCTGTCTCTCATGTGAACCAAAGTAGAAGAGCTTTGAATTTTATTTTGTTATCTATTTTTCACTAAATTCTGTATAAAAATATTCTTTGCTCTCAGATTATACAGAATCTGAAGTGAAGACGATATAGAATAACACAACAACTCATTAATAGTCGACAACTCATTATATATAACTATCGATTGTAAACGTCTAATATATGTAACAAATTATGTTTCATTGGGATCAACAATGAAATTCATAATAACAATAATAATAATAATAATAATAATATATTATCGCATAGAGAAGTAGTGCAGAGAAATGTGTTCATCTTTGCTATCTATGTGTGTGCTATACATGAGTGCAGTAATACTGTACTTGTGTTGCTGAGCAAAACTTTTGGAAGCATTTCTCTCTCTATTCTCATTCTGTCTCCAAATGCTCCCTAAGCTCTAAACATCATTCGATTCGTTAGTGAAATTCTGTAGAGAGAAAGTTATATTCTATTTCTCTATATATACGATATAATGTACAGTAGTTTAGGAGAAAACTTCAACATTCACTGTCTCTTGTGTTCTGTAGAAATATACTGAGCCTTAAGCACGTATTCAGTTTATATTTTTTGACGTTCTCTTCTCTACTGCTCATTAGTGCTCAACACAAATATAGAGCTGAAAATAGAGACCAAACGACTCTTTTTATGACGAGAGCATTGATTTTCATATGACATATACACACATTCGAGAGTAAAAAAGAGTATTTCTGTGGCTTTATATTGCATTGAATCAACTCAATAGTATTGCCAAAATTCTTTCTCTCTTTTTTACTTAAAATCATCTCTTCTTTCAGACAGAAATTTATTTTTCAACTATAATTCGTTACCGAAAAAGCTATAAATTTTGGAAAAGTGTTAATAAATTGTAATAATTATTGTAATAAAACAAATATTGTTTCAAATGAATTGGTTGTTGACTTCATTTTCGCGATTTTTTATACTATAGATCACTAATTAGTGTTTTTTTTCGGTATGACTTAAAACGAGGAAAAAATAAATTCAGAAATTTTTCATCGAATCTCTAAAAATCTTGAATCACTTAAAACACATCTATTATAACACAAGTATAGGGTCTGATTCGATGGGCGCGTCATTAGAAGAGAGAGAGAGCGAGAGAGAGAGAGAGAGAGAGAGAGAGAGAGAGAGAGAGAGAGAGAGAAATGTTGGAAATTATTCAGAAAAATTCTGTTCTCTAATGTTGTGTAAAGTTTTAGCTCAAAGCTATGTGTAATAGCTTTGCACACATTTTTTAATGATAAAACTTATATTCAGTATAGTATACATAGAGAAGAACCTAATAATAGAGATATTCTGTAGTTATTTAGATCTGAAATAAGTGAATCCGGAAATAGTATTTTGGATAAGAGTGTGTGAATGAGAGACAGATAACAAATATCATGTTTTTTGTCTGTAAACCCAAATTTATGGCATATCAGTGGTCACTATCGCTGGACATTTTGCAAATTAGTTATCTCTAATCTAATGTTATTTCCCTTCAGTCCTCTATTTTGTTTGAAACGTCTTCTCATAATATTTTGTAATGATTTTTGTTGTCCAAAGCCTGGCGTCAATGTCCTATCCATTTGGGTGGCCCTATGGATGATCCGCTACATTAACTATGAGGTATGCCATACAAGCCTGAGATGGTCTAACTATTTGGCCGCACATTGAGATTATACAACTGAATAATTATCCATTCAAAGGGTTTCACACTAAACGATACAAACAATTTACTCTTAGATAACACACAACTAATAATACTATTCATTAACTATACTGTAGATCTCTAACCAGTTATAGTCTGGGTCTCAATAATCTTAATTTTCTTCACTCTTTTATTTTTGTTTTCTAATATTTTAAAAAAAGCTTAATTTAGTCGTTGAATCGTATTCTGAAATATATATTTTTCTTTATTCAAACGTTTATTGAATTACTTATTGAACTCTAAAAATGACATTTGAAACAAAAATATTTATCTAATTTTGAAGTTATCTTAAATAAAATTAATTTATTAATAATTTAATAAAATTAATAATATTCTTATATAGAATAAGAATTCTTTTAATTTAGGAAATGAGTTAATTTTCAAAATATCTAATATAAGATCAATATATTAATCAGTTTTTAAAGATTTCGTAATTTTCTAGTTATGAATATCTGATTTATTAATATTTATTTATTTTTTAAAACAATTCCTGGACTTTATTCTTGTTGTCGTTAATGTGAGATATAATGAATGCAAATATATTGATAGTTAAATATTTTGTTATTCTGTCTCCAACTCTAAGACAAATGAATATTTGTATCTATCATTCAATGCATAACTAATTTATTTTATTCACTAAACAAAAAGACTTTGACATGAATTCATATTTTATTCTGTGCTTTATTTATAAATTATTCGGTACTTATCTAAAAAAGCATCTTTTCACTATGCTCAAATATTAAGCGGAGAAGACAAAAGACAATGGCTAATTTTACGACTCTCTACTCTATTTATTATATCTGTTCCTCTAAAACGAATAACAAGTCGAATGCAATCAATTATAACTAAAAGTAGCTTTAATTGGAATTTAAATTATTTGATTTATTAATAAATCTTTAAGAAATTTAGATTTTTATCCAAAAAATTATTATTTAATATTCTGTTGGAATTGTGAATCTTATTATGAATATTGAATATTAATAACATAATCATTCACTATAGCTGTCAATAATTATTTCTTTTCCCAATAAAATCGTCTGAAAATGAAATGCGAGAAGAATTTTAAAATTGATTTTTTCTCTAATCGAAAACAAAAAGAAAAGAAAACTAAAACAAAATAAAAGCTTTTGATCGAAGTTATGAGTATTTTATCGTAATTTTTATAATTAAGTAGTCATTAGTGAACAGTACTTATCACTGCTGTCTAGTATAGAGTAAATGAGGTATAGTCTCTAAAGACACTGTTCAGTGTCCTCAAAGATCCTCCTCCTCTCTTAAAAAATCGAGAAGAGAGTGCAAAAAGTCTACATATAATTAAGGTTTGGTCATAATTGTAAGTGTCGTTCTGTTATATGCAAAAAACATTCTTCACGCCATTCTTTACATCCTCTGTGTCTATCGTTTTCCTAAATTAAACCCAAAAAAAGTTTTTTTCTTCACTACAAGTCATTTACAACGAATGTGTGCATAACTGAACAGTTTTTTGCAGTTACAGTAAACGCATCTTTAGTGATGTTATACTCTGTTTTGTGGGTCTATACTCTATATTAGTGCTAAATTGTATTATCAATGGCCCGTTACCAGTGATGGCGACGCCGTGTCCACAATACACATGTTTCCATTCTTGTTCCAGTTCTTTAAAATTTTCTCTCCTGTTTTCGTAGTTATCATATCTTTTTGCTCTGTCCCTCATTCCCTATCATCCAGTGTTGAATATTTTGTTCATAGAATTCAGTCAACCTTTTACTAAATCAGTGTCTTTTATATTGTATTTAATAGAGTGCTTGAGTCAGGAAATAGTGTTTCTTAAGAATCCATTAATCACTTGTTATTCTGTTTTTTATGATTTTGTTCATAAGATTATAATAATAAAGTGATTAAATACTAATAACATATTAAGTCATGAATTTAATTAAGTTATAAACACTTTTTTGCCGAACAAAATACTCAACACTTTTTATTTTAAGGTCAAAGGCTGTAACCAATGATAAATAGCAGCCGTTTATCATAAAAAAGAAGTTAGTCTTCAAATGTATATTAGTTTCAGAGAATATATAAAGAGTTGAGTTCTATTGCACACACTTTTCACTGACATTCCCATTGATATATCGATCCAATTGCCTGTCATTGAACCGTTCAGTCCAGCGAATGACTCAAATTTCCGGCTCATCTCTTGATAACGGAATTCGTTGTGAAGTACACCAAAAACGACAGATGAAAATCACGCCCAAAATCCGGTCTTCAAGTATTGAGAGTGGAGTAAGTCATCGGTGGTCAGAAAGTGAGGCACAGAATATATTTGCAAATAATTATATAAATTCACATAAATATT
>JAQIXY010000248.1:0-10465 GCA_034699165.1 Adoristes ovatus | reverse complement strand
TTCATTAAGTAACAGGATCAAATTTAAGTTAGTGTGTGCACTGAATTTATTAATAATAATTAAGTGAAATAAATTCAAAACGAAAGTTAGAATTAAATTATTATAAATGTGATAAAAGTTTAAACAATTTATTTGTTTTCCTGCATTCAGTTTATACCAAATTTAATTGTATTATAATATTGTCATTAGATTTGAAAGCAATTCATTGCGCAAATTGTTTTTTGCTAAACAATAATATTTTTAAAATCTGGTGTCAAGGCTTAAACTTTTTTAGTTTTCCTAATTTTTTTGCATTTATAAAAAAAATTAGTATTAAATAATATAACCATTTTAAAAAGAAATTCAATGCTTATTAATGATTAGTGATTATAGTGATGCTCATTATCATTGATCATCTCTAGTAATCAAATTAAAAATGTTTTTAATCAATGATTTTCATTGAAAGATTAAAAAAACAAATTATATGTAATTTTTTTTCTTTGTAAAAAAGCAATTTTATTAATATATCAGATAATAATAGATCTAATCATTTATGTGTAATATTGAAATAGTATTTAAAAATCATCTTTCAAGTGGTTCATTGAATATCTCCAATAATGACTTTATTTACAAAACATTGAATATTAATCTGAAGAGGAATATAATTGTATGTCAGGGGTTATAGAAAAGGTCATAAAGAAGTTTTAATTGAGTGAAATTAGTAGTAAATCAGATGTTGTTTGAGTTGTGAATACTTCTTGGTTTATATGACCCGAATTCCTGTTGCCCTCAAAATTGGAACAAACTTTCATAAAACCAAAGCCATTGGTGGTCTTGAAGTTATAAACATTTCTAAAGAAATAGATGTGTTTTAAAACTATTTTATTTGGTTTACATGGGTTTATATGGGTTTATATGGAACAGTTATGTCTATTCATTTGCTATTGAGGTTTGGATGAGACAACACATCTCAACCTTATATTAAATTAGTGTTTATCTAACAAACAATGTTTAGATGGTTTACAAATATTTGTATTCAGTATTCAATGAAAGTTTTATTCTTTAAATTAGGTCTAAATGATCGGTTCGTTTATTTATTTGACTTCTAAATCAATTAAATAACACTTTAATATTCGTGATTCAGTTTAAAATATTAGTTTATTTCAAAGTAAATAATCAAATTAGGAGTAAAAATATGAGGGGATTCTAAAGGTATACCAAGAGTTTTAGGCGCACATCAGTGCAACTTTTGTTTAAGACGGGGGTTCACTTGTCGTATTATAAGACAGCTAATTTTCATAAAATTATTCCCGGAATCTAATAGGATGTGACATAAATTGATAAAAATATTGATGAATTTAAATAAATTCATGAAAACAATTTTGGAATTTTAAAACGATTGAAAAGAAGGCATACAGTAGTAAACCACCTGTGCATAAATCAGAGTCAACTCTAAGACAGTTATAAAATAATTTGTTAGAATTGACTGATTGAGGGTTTGAAAAGTAGTGATAAATTAATTTGAAATACTGTTCGCGTAATTCTTTTAATACTCAAATAAGAAATTTTTTAATTCAATAATTTTACCCAGCATGGCATGGCATGGCCTGGTGTTAGAATATTCAATATTCGTTGTCTTATTCCCCTGACTGGTCGTCCCTAGTCTTCAATAACTGTTAACAAACGTCTCAAATAAAGTGCAATCGTTTACTAATCAGTGAATGTTTAACACTTTCCTTGAAATCCTATTTTATATTCCAAAAGCATATGAAAAATGTTGATCTAATGTTAACAATCAGTTATTTAGTAATAATTTTCATTAATCTTCGTTCATATCTTTCACCTCTACTTTCGCTTAACATTAAATGAGAACACTTTCGCTATTTATTCCTATAAATCAAATTGAATTGAAATTTAATACTAATTCGAAAGAAAAAAAGTACTGTATCCCTATTTTGTTGACAATGAGATAATTTGTCAAAAATATGAGAAAATTAAACCTCAAATAGACAAATATTAGCAGGGATGGGGAAGGGGTACAGGGGTATACCCCCTGCGAAAAAATATAACCTGAGATATACCCCCCCCCCCCCCCCAAGAGAAACTGCGAACAATTGCACTGAAGGATTCGTGTAGAATTTGGCTGAAAATTTCTGAATTCTGTTATTCTTGCAGAATTTTGCTATATTCTGTCAAATCATTGCAGAATAAGCCTAAATTCTGTGCGATTCTGTAAAAATGTTAATTTGGCCTTCATTTTTGTGTCCGACATTTACCCCCTAGCCTGAAATTCCCACCCACCCCCAACCCTCGCCGAGGACCTTCCCCATCCCTGGATATGAGTGAATATATGAAATGGAGTGGTCAGTGTGTCAAGTGTTCAATTTGTTTATCACATTTTGCTTATATTTTTTTCTATCAATAAATACTAATTAATTGATTTTTTGTTTTATTATATATTTTGTTTTATTTAACAATAAAAATAAAAATTATTTCAAAATTCAATTTGAATGCAAACAAATTAATTTTGAGAACTTTTATTCAATGTTTTCTGTCATTTCTATTCATTTCTATTCTATTCTCTATAAAATGTTTGTTTTCTTATTAAATAATATTTTTTAAATGAAAAGAATTTCTAATTTATAAGACTTATTCAGTCAAATAGTTATTGAATGAATAATCGGGTCATAACTTATTCATCACGTATTCAGAGAAAACAAATTTTCAAGTCTTTCAATATTCATGAAGTTTAATGATTTAATGTTTAATTTTCTTTAAACTTTGGAAAGTTTGGGACATAGGGTATAAACTCTGTATAAGGCTATTAAGGTCTTAAGTTAATCTAGGTATTTCCAATATTCTTCTATATATCAACTTTCTTATTACAAATAATATCTCCAGTAATATTAGAATGCACACTTCCATTCAAACCCTCAATAGCAATAAATATTTAAACACCTGAACATATTCAATCTTATAAATGTGCTAATTTATCCAGATTCAAATGCATAAATCAAATATCAGGTGCTTTGAAAGCTTAAAAAATAGTGTTTTGTACAGAATTATCATATAAGTTATATAACTGATTGGACACTCATTTATAGGCATAATATGTTTGAATAAAATAATTCTTTGAATCTGAAAATTCTTTACAATCATTGAAAGTATTGCCATCTTTTGGTTCAAATACTAAATGATTTGAAAATAAACGTAAATATAATAAAAATACAAAACAAATTGTGTTTTAATTTCGTTTGTTTTCCAATTTTTTAAAATCAATAAAATTAAAGTCAAATCCAATCCCTAATCGATGACAACCGCCGCGCGTCCGACCTTTGATCCGGCGAAGGGTGGGTCGGGTCGGGGGGAGAAAAATCTGGGGGTTCTGTCCAAACAGTACTCATCCCGTGATTTGCCGTCACATCTGAAGATCAAATATCGGTATTATTTAAATGTTTATTATATTTATCAAACATTCATTAATTGATGTGTTGTGTGTGTGATATGTCAGTCAAACAGGACAGGGAACTAATGATGAACTGAAGGCCAAAGACTTCAAACGAGAACTCGAAGACAGAGAACGAAATGCTTTTATCGAAAGAGAAAACAAACGAAGTCTCGGATCGAACAGCGCTTCCAATTCGAGCACTACTTCTGCCATTAGATCGTCGAGTGCTTCCATTTCATCGTCTAATAAGAAACAAAGAGTAGAAGCAATCAGTGGAGTGACCGCTAATATAGACGCCGACGAAGTGATCGACGATTCAGATGAAAGCGATTCCGACGACGAAGAAGACGACACACAAGAGCTGTTGGCAGAACTGAATCGCATTAAACGCGAGAGAGCACAGGAAGAGGCGCGAAGAGAGGCAGAACGGAAGGTCACCGAAGAGAAGATCCGAATGGAGAACATCTTAAGTGGAAATCCTTTACTTAATTCGAGTAAAACTGAGTTCAAAGTCAAGCGTCGATGGGATGAAGACGTGGTCTTTAAGAACTGCGCCCGAAATGAACCCGAAGGCAAAGACAGGCCTTTTATTAACGACACCCTTAGGTCTGAGTTCCACAAAAAATTTATGGAAAAATATATTAAATAGGTTTCAGTCCATTAAGTATTTCCCAATTTTTTATATTTAAGAATTTCATTCAATTATTATTTTATATGTTATTGAATTCAAACGCAATTAAAGACAAATAAATAAACGAAAACATAATCACATTTTAGACATTATTTGATATAATGTGTATTTATTTTCTTGAGATTAAAAATTGTTTACATGACTCATGAGTCCGGACCGAGTCTTCACTACATTATTGGCCAAAACCTAAGACAAAATTCGGTTTAATTATGGCTTTATCTTCGATTAAACCTTAAATTTGTTAAAAGAGACGAATGGAGTACTAATTAAAAGATTAGTTCTTTCTTTCGTCTGTTTATTGAATTCAGATTAAAAATAAGATTTATTTACATTTTTTGCAATTATTTAATTTCTGAATATTAGATAAATTCAATTATAATACAAATCATATCAATAGCTGCCGTTCTTTTAGTTCAATTAAATAAATCTTCAATTAATAATTTTTTATACAATAAAATCTATTTTATTTAAAACAAATAACAAATCAATGAAAATCTCAAAATAACTCCAAATAAAACATTTTATATAAGAATTCTGGACTAAAATTATTAGTAAAATGAAATCAAACTTAAAAATAGTTGAAATAAAGCCTTAAATGAGAAAACAATTGTCAAAAAAATAGTTTAATATTTAGCTAAAATTTATTTATAATTACTTTTGTTTTTGACAAACTATTTCTCATTTAAAAGAAATTTATTTCAGAACAAAATATATAATAATTGAATAATTCTTTGGCAAAAAATCTTTTTATTTTATTATTTATTATAATTTATTAATTTGTTTCTAAATTTAATTGAATCGATAAAAACGAATAACAGTTATAATTAATTAATTTATATTAGTTTAGAAGACTAGCCATTAATACATTTTCAGTCATTTGTATATTAGAGATGAGTAAAACATTACAACTCCTGAACATAATTTCCGGGGAAAGTGCCGTATTTGCCGGATATAGTGGAACGTCCGACAAACCATCCGTCGTCGCAATGCATGGTCACTGTCAAGAGATCCCCGTTTTGTAGCTCTAACTCATCCATTTGTCGCGGTTTATAAGGATATAACACTTTATACAGTTTTGGTTTAACATTAGTTCTCATCGAATGTCTAGAATATGTGGAATCACTTCTTTTGTTAGGTATGGAAGCGTTCACATAGACCGGAGATTCAGGCCTTTGAGGAGTTGACGAGTGCTGTTGTGGTGACAGTGACTGAACCGGAGATAGAATTTGGTTATTAGGTCGCAGTGCTATCAATACAATTAATAATCAAAGCATTAATTGAAGCCATATTAAGAATCAACACTAGAATTAAATAACTATTAGTTTTATATCTTCTATGACTAGAAAACTAATTAAAAGTCGCGAAAAAACAATAAATATTAAAAATTAAAGTTATTTTAATGTTTAAAATTGCTGTTAATTTAAGAGTTTATTTATTCAATGCTCGCATTCATCTCTTGAATATCAGTAAAACTGTTGTCTTTACAGCTGTTTTCGATTAATTTCAACATTTTTATGAAGTTTTACTTTTTTTCGAGCATTAGTTGCAACAGAAGACCTCTTTCTTACCCAAAGGCTGTTTGATAGCTTCGACATATGAGCATGGCAAAATGCCAACCTCTTGCTTAGTGTTCACTCCTTCATACCAGTTCTCGTCGACTCTCCTCAATAACGTTAACTTTTCTCCCTTTTAATGATTAAACAAATTATTTTCACATCTTTTTAGAATACATTGAACGCAAAGTTTTACATCAAATAAGACTCACTTTTTTAAACGATACTTCGACCGGAGTTTTGGCAACGAAGTCAAACTTGGCTTTGGCTATGCCTTCCTGTTCCAAATCCAGATAAGTTCTCGGCACCAGACCCTAACACACAGTTATATTAAAGTTAAAATACATTTGACTCAAACTGTAAGGAATAATTTATTTTTTGCATACAATTAAACCACTGTATGTGTCTTCAACTTCGACCCAATTATGATTGACTGTTCTGTTAATTAAGACCAGATCTCCCTTTTTGACAGACAGTTCTCGTTGAGCCATAGCCTGGAAGTCATACAAAACTCGGCCCAATTTTCGGTTATGAGTGCTGTTCTCTATTATTACAAACAATTTTGTAAAATCAATGCATTAAATCAAATGAATTGTATAAAACGGCATCAAATCTAACCCTTTTCTGCATATGCCTTATCATATCTGTCCAATTGGACGGGAGAGTGTATTGTAGGCAAGTAATGGTGTCGCCGAAGACTGTAAGTGTCATCTTTACCGCCAGTCCTCTCGTATTCAGTTTCATAATAACGACTCATCTGAATATAAAGAGGTTTAGTCTAACTGTCAATCAATGTTTATTAATATTAATGCAATACTTGATCTCTTTGTCGTCTATTGAGTTCTTCGTCATTCATTTGGTCTATTTTTAACTGATTTACAGGAGTTTTGAAGTGAATGTTCACGTGTTGTTCGTCGTATTGATGAGACGACACTATTTTGGGTATAATTTATTTTGAAAACAATTTTATAGACATTGATATAGAGTTCAAAGGGTGTGTCGAATCGATCAATCATTTAATACCTTTGTTTGGCATCTCGACAGTGAAATCAATTGGTTCGACCTCTAGTTGCTCTCTATCTGACTGATACTGAGGCTCTTTAGAGTCACTAAATGCTAAAACTAAAAACTCTTCGCTATTATTATCTGTCAATTGTTCGAACGGTTCAAATGGTTCGACAATTTGTTCATTTTGTTCAAACTTTATTTGTTTAGAGTCTATATTCTCTTGTTTTCGTTGTAGTGTATCGTAAATATAATTGAAATCTTGAGTAATTTGTTTTTGCCAATCATCGATTGACTGGTCCGATAGTGGAGGCGGACGCTTAGGAACGGGTGGACTTAACAAACTATCCGAATAATCTGTTCCTGACTGTGTCAAGTAATTGGAGGACTCGTATTCAAGGGTCGGAGGCTTTGAATAGACTGTATATTAGAGATAGAAATGAAGATTTTGTAAGAAAAATCAAAAATATTCTAATCAACTAATTATGGATTCACTGCAAACAAAACTGAAGCAAAAATATACTAACATCTAATGCAATCCTTGAGTTAAAAAACTATAAAAATAATATCACTTAATGTTAAAATCAAATAATACATCAGAAAACAGAATCAAACAACAAATTAACCCTAAAATAAATTTCTGCAATGAGTTCACAAAAAATAGATTAAATTTGAATTTCAATTCATATAAAACTTCTCGTTTGACACTAAAAATTATAATCTAATTATCAAAAAAAGAACTTTAAAAACGTTGTATTTTTAAAAAATAACTACTCATTCAAAGAGTTTATTAAGTATTGAGTTGTCTCATGACATAAATCAAACAAACGATTAAATGTTTTGATAAAAAATTTCAAAATTAATGAATAATTTAATACAAGTTTAACAAGAATTTTATAAATGCTTTTTTCTGAACAGAACTCTCATTAAAAAGCAATTAATAACTTATCTGAGAAATCGAAGTTTACTAATAATACTTCCAATAAATAAAATAATAATAAAACTGAGTCCAAGTTTATTGAGGAACAGATAGTTTTGTAGAAATTAACAAAAAACAATTCAAGTTTTATTAACCTTTCTATCGATTGACCTTTTCTAAGAACTGGATTTGGTTTAAAAATTTAGATTTGGTTTTTAAATAAATAAATAACTATTAAAAAGAAATGTGGGTTTCGTTTCGTTATTTATCAGAATTGAAGTTATTTTTACCCAAAGATCAGAATTTAGAAAATAAAAGATAAATAAAAATTGAATAAAAAACAAAAAAATTCAGTTATAAATGTGAAACAGGGATGCGCACGAGGAAGGGTCCACCCGCTATACCCCCTGCGATTTTGATCCAAGCGATTAATTTGGACTTTAGGCTAACCCTTCCCAAACTAGAAAATATTTCCCCTAACACTGATACAATGGAAAAATACTTGACATGCCTGTTATACTTGACTCTGTACCCATCCCTAAGCTCGATTCCGTCGACCCGATTACCGAAAAAATACCCCCTGTCATTTTGTACTCTGCGCATCTCTGATGTGGAATCAGGTAAAAACAATTTATTAGAACTAAAAGACTATTTATATGGTTTGTGGTAAAAATCTCGAACCGATCCATATCTTTAGATGTCATTAATCATTTATAAAAGCAAAAAAACTAAACGAAACAATATATACAAAGATTTATGACATTTTATAAAAACTAAAAGTAATCTTCGATTGAAATCTTTCAATTAATTCCAAATATAAATGATTCTATTATTATATTTACTAAGCTTTCAATTGAATACTAAAAAAACTTTATTTGAATGCGAAAACAATTCTCATATATTTTTAACTAAAGTGAAAAAAAATTATTAGACGAATCAAATAAGAACTCAACAGTAAATTAATTAATAACAAAAAATTCAAAGCCATATAACATAAGAATATTAAACATAATTAAAATTCATCAAAGCTTTTATTAGAGTTATTATTAAATCAGATGAGTTAGACATACATCGGATGCTTAAAAAATATTAATTGACTGAAAATTATTTTATTTGTCAAAATTGCAAAGTCTTTAAATGTTAAGTAAAAGAAATTTTTAGAACTCATAGATATTCAGATTATTTATGCCGTTTTGTTGAAACTAAATAAATAAATTCTTAAATTCTCAGCTATTGGTGGATATTATCCTTCTTTAGAAAGTAATGTTTCAAATCGTTGGGTTATTTCCTTCACTGAATGTCTCTTAAAATAGCGAACACTTCTTACACTTCTTTTTAACGTTAAATCATTTGCATTTGGATTGAGGCAAATGTTTTCGAAACTACGAGTGTTTCTGAATGTTTTTGACGTAACGGAACTCCTGGACTCCAAAATGTATTTTATATACTCGTTATAACCTTTCAAACCTAAAAATATTGAACGACTCATACAACAGTTTTTTTTACTTCAGCTAAAGAAAACTTTAACCTTAAGCTACAAAACCTCATATAATGGCCCTTCAATTTGGTGCTACCGATGCCTCGAAATGTTTAGCACTTGTGTTCACATTTCTATTATGTAATTATAAATTGATTGACAAAATAGAATTGTGCGGCAAATGATTTGAGCAAAACATAACTGAGTAGTGATTTATTCATGCGATCGATCAATTGTAACAACCCTTTGATTTGTTAGCACTTATTCAAAAATGTCGTGCATTAAGCAGTTCTATACAATGCATGCATTTTTGCCATTCAATTGAAATATGATTTCAAACCAAACAAAAGCCAATTAATTAAAAATTACTTACGTTTGTGAGCGCGTGGCTGAGGAGCCGGCCTTTGAAGTCCCGATAGAGGAATGTCATCTCCTCTTTGCACAGAGAGGTAAACATCTCGAGAAGCGGGAGTCAGACCTTAATAATTAAAGTTCAATTGAATCAGATTTGAATTTATTTATTGCTTCAATCGTCTAATTAATTGTAAGAAAATTATTTATTAATACCTTTTTTCGAGTCTTTTTTCTTAATAATATACGACGAATCAGATTCATAACCACTTCCTGTCGTTAAAGTATTAAAAACGCAATTCGGGTGATGATAGGGTTGGGGAGGAGTGCTTCCAATTCCATGATTCAAATCAATGTCATCTCTACTTTCCTGTTGGGTATAACGAATCGATAAAATATATGAATTATGGAAACAAATTTGACATTTATTTGAGTGAAAGTATTGTTTTCACCTGAATTCTATGTCCGCGCGATAGAATCGGACTAATTAAGTTAGTGTTTGTGTCATTCAGAGGCAACGGTTCCTGTTTTGCAATTAAATTGTTAAACATTCCGATAAAATTCAATTAATTGCAAAAAAACAATGCAATTAAAACATAACACAAATGAAAAAATAAATTTAAATTAAAGTTAAAAAAACGTTTAATTGAGTGAAGCATTTGAAGAGCAAATCAAAGACACATTCAGTCTTACCTGAAAAGGAGTAGAGAAGACTTCAGCAAATATTGAATCGATATAATTGAATATATCGTTGTAAAACTTTATTAGAGATAAGCGTTAGGAATAAAAAGACCAGTAATTGGTTTAGTGTTTAGTCACAAGTTTTTCAATTATCGATTCAAGTAATGAAAGCAAACGTTTCAATAGTAGTAAAGTTGCGAACAAACAGACAAAACATAATATAATGAGTAAATTAATGCACAATAGACTTACCATTTGTTTTTCGTGTTCGGATATACTTGAATGTCCCGGTTCGTAGTCGGCTATGTTCTTAGGCATATATATGTGCCGACGCTTACTGTCTTCTTCATTGAGACCAGGA
>JAQIXY010000247.1:0-10468 GCA_034699165.1 Adoristes ovatus | reverse complement strand
TTATATACTTTAATAATAGTAAGAATTAATAATAAAATTTAAGTTTGATTTGAAAACTATCTGTTGATAACAATAACTCTTAAGAGGAAAATAAGAGTTCTTTTTCTGTTTGCACTTCGAATGAGAGTTTGTTTGTATAGAAGAGTCAAACGAAAGAAAAAAGAAAGCAATTCTTTAAATAAATGGCAAATTGGAAGGCATTAACACTAATCTCGCTTACAGTCGGCTTTGTTGGGCTTATTGTTATAATAACATTGTTCACCGCAACCGGTGGTTATGTGCCCTTTGATGTATGTATAGTCAACACTGAATATTGATTTTTATGCTAATTCTTATTTAATATAATGTTTTGCAATAATTATTCTCTTCCCAATTCCTATATAGTATGGTATAGTTCTTGACGCCGGTTCCTCTCACACCCAAATAACACTATACCACTGGTCAGCCGATAAGAACCGATGTACTGGTGTTGTGGAAGAGTTGGATTTCTGTAGAATCGAAGGGGGAATCAGTAGATATAACTTAAGTGATGTGACAACTGTTGGAAGAGATCTATTAGATTGTGTGCAAACTGTTAGCAAAAAGATAGATAAGGACAGAGTGTTTAAAACGCCCCTATATTTGGGCGCAACGGCTGGCATGCGATTGCTTAACCTCACGAATCCAAATGATGTGAAACAAATATTTTTTTTAATCGAAGACTTATTTAAATTAAAAACTGGTTTACAAATAAAGACAATCGACATAATCAGTGGCCAAAACGAAGGTCTCTTCTCATGGATTACTAATAATTATTTATTGGATAAACTGATTGTCGATAAGTTTGACGATAAATCTGCTGATTCTACAGTAGGAATGCTGGATTTGGGCGGGGCTTCCGCACAGATAGCTTATAGGACTGGCAGTGAGATAGGTATTGATCCGAATGAAGTGAATGTTCGATTGTATGGAATCAATCATACCGTCAAAGCGAGTAGTAATCTATGTTTCGGCGCCGATCAGGCGATGTTGAGGTATCAAAAACTATTGATTCTAAGCCACAATAAAGCCCGGGGCGACCAGATTGACAGCCCATGTCTGCCTATCGGTGCTAAAGTGACTGTATCTGCAGATCAATTCAAAGACCAAATATGTGTTAAGACAAAAAACAGAGACATTGTATACAATAAAAACTATACATTCAATGGTATTAGTGATGCCATTGAGTGCGCAAACCTAATGGACAAACACCTGTTGAACAGAACTGACTGTGAACTCAATTTTGAGAGATGTTTTGATGTGTCAGACACTCCACCGCCAACTGCCACACAATTCTATGCCCTCTCAACATATTATTATTCGGTGAGAATATTAAACCTGACCTCAGACATGACGGTTAAAGACTATAAGAATAAAATGACTCTATTGTGTGACAGCAATCGTTCAGATATTAATAAAACATTTCCATTAGTTTTAACCAAATATCTTGACGTCTATTGCTTTCAAATCAACTATATTTACACATCAATTAGAAATATATATAAATTTGATGACAATATGTGGGAAAACATTAAATTTGCAAAACAAATAAAAAATTCACAATTGGGTTGGTCTCTGGGCTATATGATTGACGCGACCAATGCTATACCGGGCGAAAAGCCCACTCCACCCGTTGTAGAGCTGTTCCCATTTATTCTGGTCACCACTTTCTGTACAATAACATTGTTTTTCAGTATATATTTTGCTCTGAAATGGATTCGCAAGAGAGAAGAGGAAGAGGAGAGGAAAGAACAGTACGAACCCATTAGTATTACTGCTTAAACAATATCCTATTTTATAGTACAAAATGTTGTTTTAATATAATATATAGATTATTATCAATAAAATCTCTTAATTTTCTAATTAATCATTAATTTCTATAATATTTTACTCTTTTAGCTCGTATTCTAACAAAAATTCGCGCTCTTTGTTGACTAATAATTATATGCTTTAATGGCTTTTACGTAAAATTATGTATAAATAACTATAATTTAATTCTAGATTTTATGAAAAACTTTTTGTTTTAAGATTTTTAAAAAATAAAATAAAAATTAATCAAAAAGAAAACATAATTTAATTGCAATAAAAATATGGTTTTCATTAAATATATTCCCATATAATCAACAAAAATAGATAACAAATTACTTTAATTATAGATAAAAACATAAAAATGTATTTGAATTTCAAAAATATAATTGAATTCCAGTGAAGAGAAAACACAATAATTGTATTATGTCTTCAAATCAATAGATAAGAGAAAAAAAACAAAACGAAAACAAAATGGAAATAATTTCTCTTAAATTAGACTTTAAATAGAAATAAATATTAAAGTGTTTGACACTATTTCTGATTGGTTTGAGTGTTGGGAACCACTGGTTGTAATCGTTTCTCTTTTTCCATTTGATTGTATTTTTCTGTTTCAATGTTTTCGATTTGCGCTGATTTATAGGACTGTAGACGAAGTGCTCTTCTCTTAATTTTATCGCTTCTATCGCTTAAAGTTTGCATTTCTTTCTTCAAATTCAATAACTTATTTGAATAATAATTAGCTTTAGTTAAAAGTGAATCAAAATCTAATTTACTGTTAATTTCATTGTATTTTTCATTTTCCTGTTCTAATGACTCAATGATTGACGTCTGATATCTATTCAATTCATCCATTAATTTAAATACAGTTTGAATTGAATTACAAAAACACTTGTATTGAAACAAATATTGAAAACAAAAACATAAACTTTTATTTCACTATAATTTTAATGAATATTTTGTTTACATTAACTTAATTTAGTTCTTCAGACTTGAGTTGTCTTTTTGAAGGCTTTATTTGTTTACTTTTACTTTTAATTTTGGTTTCAATTCTAGAAACACTTGATTTCACAATAACTGTAACAATAAATACAATTGACATAAATGTTGTTTACGAGTCGTAAATTACAAGTCTTTCAAGTATTAACATATTATAAACATTCAGTTATGACATAATATAATTAAGAGTTTGGCATTAGTTTTATAGTTAGATATAAAACAATTTTAATGTTTAAGAATTCAATCAGAATTGAATTACAATTAACAGCAAAACAGTATATTTGCAAAAGTGGGGGAAATAAACAACAATTTTAGCGTAACATTAGTTTTGTGTGACTTTATGTTGAACTTTGTTTACACCGAAAGCGTGACATCTGTTTAGTGTTTATCTAATTTAAAATCATTTGTTTTGATTCAATTAATGTTTTGCTTATTTTTTGAATATCGAGAAAACATTTTTTTAAATTTCATTTAATTTATTGATAAGAATTTAATCACTTCTTCTGTTTTTTGTTTTAATGATAAGATTGTATTAATATTGGATTAATTTTCTATTGACTCTGTTTTTGGACACAAAGTATCCAAAATGTCTTCAAAACGTGGGCCGAAGATCAAACTGTTGGCACAAATGCCTTCACAAAACTTCATTGCTTTGGGTATGTATTGCACACAGTCTTAGATACCGGTACTGTCTAGAAATATGTGGCAAAAATAGCACCGATTTGTTAATCATTTTGTTCGGTGCTGTCAATGACTACCGATGCCATAGACTTATCGATAAGATTTGCCGGTTTTTGATATAAATTCAATTGATTTTCTGCTAATCACTGCTTGTTGTTTAGGGACGACCTCATCCTCCGCTCCCTCAACACAACAGTCTTTTTCAGTGTTGAAAAGTGCTCCAAAACGCGATCCATTGGATCCAAGCACAGGTGCTTCGGCGCCCAAAAAAACTAAACTTCAATTATCACATCATATGACCCGTTCTTCGGGTGCCATACAATTAAGGCGCGAATCCGGTGATCACTGGGAAGAGTTCGCACAGGAAGTGGACGCAAACCTATTGCTCGAAAGAGTTATAGAAGCAGAAGATGTAAGCGATGAAAGAGTTGAAGCACTTTTATGCGGTGCTGTCAAACAGTTAAGAGGAGGCCAGAGATCAAAGCCCGACTCAGCCTTATATCTGACGCTATGCTATTTGGCCAAAACACGTCCACTGTTGTTCTGTACTGAGATAGTTGTCGAAGCGTTTTGTTCTCTATTGAAACGCGACTCAACTCTTGCTTATAAAACAAAAGGCAATAATTTGGTCGCAATATTAGCGGCAAATGTATTGTTAGCCGTATATCACGACGAAAACTCATGGCCCGACACTTTCCTCAAAGTGTTTATAGAGGACTCACTCGGGGAGAGGGTTTGGGTCGATCACGAAGACTGTAAGGGCTTTGTCGACAACATATTGGCCTCATTTAACACCCGAATGCCTCCCAAAGCAATGATGCAACAGGACGTTCTGACCACTAACAAGTTGGCCGAACCCTCGAGTCACGGCTCCAGTCCCATACATCCGGCGCCAGGCGAAGACACCCCTATGGAAGAGACTTCTTGTCCTAGTCTTCCAATGACTTCTGAAATGAAAGAACATTTAGAGAATATCGCAGTTATGTCTCGATTCACACACAATGACGTGTTTGTCATACAATACGTTACGGATATTATTAACGAACAGTTGAACAGAAGGCAAGCGCCGAGTGATGTGTCCAGAAATATGCTTAAACTACTCATATCAACCGCCGGAATACCTGCCGTTCGACAGATTGTCGCACAAAAAATTGAGATTTGGATACAAAACCCTAAAGTAAGACAATCTTAAATCAAGTTATGATAAAATATTTTCAATTTTTTTTATTCAAAATTAAATTCTTTATTACAATTTGTCAGTTGACACGTCCAGCGCAGGACCTTTTGCTTACATTGTGTGTCAATTGTAACGACACTGACGGAGAAGTTATCGGACAATTAGTTAAAATGCGTTTAAAAACTAAACCATTGATTAATCACTTCATAACAAGCATTAAAGAAATGTTGAATCAAACGGACGACACGTTTCGCTTGATTTTACGTACTGTTCTATATAATGAGGTCTCGCCCTCAAGAAGTTTAAATAACATTCAATTGATTTCACTTATGTTCCAACACTCGCCCGAAAAGGCGACCAAAGTATTGGCCGAAGTATTTCAAGAAATGATTTTCAGTAAAGAAGACTATTTGAAAACATTGAGAGGACTTTTGCGGGAAATTGTTAGAGCACTTCGTCACGAGCACATCAACTTCACACTATTCGCACAGTATCTCATAGAAGAGGGACAGGCATTTGTAGATCTGGACCCCTCAGAGACGGCAATCAAAGAGAGGGCTGTAGTCTCTATAACTGATTTGTTAACAATGATTATGTTTTTGACTCTGAGTCCAGCGGTTAAAGAAGCCGTTTCCACAACAAAAGCCGACCGAAGAGGTATTTAGTGTTGAAATAATTTATTTTTTGCTTTAAGTTATTAATCTCTGAATTCTTATATATTAGAAATAATACGAAACTATCAAATGCTTATATCGAATGTACAGCGAATTGCAATACAATGGTTACAAAAGGCTGTAATGAAGACATTTAGACCCGAACGCAATGAATACCTTCATTGGTAGGCATTGAAAAACTTATGTTTTCTTAATTGGATTTTAAAATAAATTTTGTTTTTTGTCTCTATTTATAGCATAAATAAAGTTCTGTTTATGGAAAGTGCGGAACACTATTACGGCAAAGATAACTGGCCGCCAGAGAACGACCGTAACCTTATGTTTAGACTTACATCTGAAGTACCACTTCTTGAGGAAACGTTAATTAGAGTCCTATCAATGGGCGCTTCAAAAGATAATCCGCTGACATCTGCCGAAGCTATAGAACTGTCGGACGCACTGATCAAAAGAGCTGCTTCTATAACAGACTATGATTCGGTCGCATATCCGGTGCTTTTAATTCGCGACAAACAGATATTTAGTTTACTTATGAAAAATGCCGTTTATAGACATCCGGACAATATAAGTCTGCCCTCAGGTTATGAACCGCCAAATATGGCGATCAGTGATCTCTATTGGAAAGTGTGGATACAATTGCTTATTCTCACTGCACATAATCCCTCTGAGTTCGGTTCACTGGGATGGGAGGGCTATCCCACACTCGGGGTATTGATTGAGATGTCGATCACTAATCACTTTGAGTTCCCGCCGCCGACCAAAATGGGCGACGATTTGGTGACCCGTGAACTACAAATGAGTGCTTTCGAAAAGCAGCAGATCCTTCAGTTCGAGTCCTATTTGGCCGCCGCCTCAACCAAAGTGCAGATCAATGAAACAAATAGTTTGCTTTTGTCTAAACTCATATCTATGGACCCGACGGGAGCGGCACGAAAGCCACCTTCAAATGTATTGGAACAGTTCAAAACATTTAACACTCATTTACGTTTAGGCCATTTGTTATGTCAGTCCAGAAATCCTGACTTCTTATTGGAAATAATCCAAAGACAACAGAAACAAATAGGTTTGCATCAAATGACGACCTCATCCCCTATGCCATGGCTCGTAGAATTGGTTGAATCAAATGAGAACAACTTTGGAATGCTTCCGGTCCAGTGCTTATGTGAATTCCTTTTGGGACAAATAAGTGAAGAGGAGTCGACACAATCCCTCATAACATACGAGTCGAGCACTAAATTCGAAAAATGCAAACGAAAAGAGAAGCGAAGAAAACAAATGAAACTCATTAGTCATTTACAAACTGTTATATCGAGTCAATCGACACAATCGAGAGAATTGATTGAATACTTTATGAAACGACTCAGTTTTCAACAGTCGTCCGCTCGTATTCTGGCCTCAAAAGCACTTTCATTGGTTTTGTCGACAACTGAGGGCACTGTCACTGAAGACAAACATTTGGTCTTCACTGATGTCAAGGTTTGGCTATTAGAAAAGTTGCCGACGACTGCAAACTTCGAGTTCATTCGATCGTCTGCTTGTGATTCTCTCAGACCCGCGATATTAGTGGAAACGGTTCCTAATTCTGTCTGTCATTACATACAGTTTTTGTCACTTTATGACCAAAACGGTAGCTCTGAGTTGGCCTTAGACTTGGCGCATATTCTCATCGATAGACAAATCATCACAAACTGTATTCTACAATACAAACCACTCAAAGAAGTATTCATTAATTCTCTTTCAAAAGTATTTTTGGCTCATTTGTCAATAAAGCGAAGGCCAGCGCATGAGATATACGCGTGGACTAACGCACAGGACCACATACTTGTCCAATGGAAACAAGATGGCGGCGATGAGGCGGCTATTCTCCACATCAGTGTTGTCCACGCAATGATCATTTTATTGACATTCGGACCACAAGAGTCGAGTCAAATCGCTTACGACCAACTGTTGGAGACCTGGTTTTGTGATCCACTACCGCAGGCATATCTAGTCGATACGTCTGAAGAAGCGCTACTAATTCCTGATTGGCTTCGTTTAAAACTATTGAAGTCTTCATCGCCGCGACTAATGGACGCAGCGCTCACTGATGTCGAGCCCTCACAACTGATTCTTTTCATCCAATCGTTTGGTCTATCCGTCTCTTCAATGGAACGACTTTTGGAATCTCTCGATTTAGCCGTTGATATCGCGGCCGACGGTATCAAAGAATCAATAATTGATGAAACGCTTATACTTCGTGTGGTTGAGGTTCAGTGGATGAGAGGCGTCACAACTGGTTATAAATTCGCACAATTTCTCGGCCATAAAGAAGATGAAACACTACCCGAAGATGAAGAACGAATGGAAGCCATTGAGAGTGATGTCCGTCCGATTGGACAGACATTTGACGTCAAGTTATCGACTTTCAAAACAGATTTACAACAAAATCTATTCAAAGATAAGTCAAATGGCAATCAATATCTGCTGAAACTTTCACGAGAATTGACAAAAGAATTATTCGATAAGAATATTCAGCCGAAAAAGTTTACGAAACTATTTTTGTCTGAATTTGTCACACATTTAGACGATTGCATCGAACGCTTAAATAGAGGAGAATTAAATTCAATACTCAATGTGATTATAACTTTTGCCACAAAAGATGCAAAACATTTAGGAATGAAAACTGAAATATTGACCGCAAAGAAAGCGATTAAAGACTGTCCAGAATTGAAAAATTTGACTCTAAATAATGTTTTCGATAGATTTACCTCTTCTTTGAAGACTAAGCAAAAAACTAAAACTGTTGACACAAAACCAAAACCAAAGAAAACTCATATTAAAAGTGTTGAAGAGTTGGCAAAACTAATTTTGAACAAAGACAAAGAGTTGGGCGCAAATAAAGGCTTACTATTGGAAAGGTTTCATAAACTGGAACCGGAACTCGTGAGTGAAGGCTCACCGAATGCACGCTTAGAGACACAGCTATTGTTTTCACGCAATTGTCTCTATTTGCTATCACTTTTAATACACAAAACACGTTTCGAAACATTGAATTCATGTATTAATAGTGTTTTAAGTGATGAACAAAATATTTCTGATTTGGACACAACAGCAGTTCTGGACTTCTTGACCGCATGTCTCGGGTCTCCACGGCTTTGGATCGGAAGAGATCTCAATCAATCGAAAAATATGATATACGAAGACGTTTTGAAACTAAATGAAAATCAAATCAAAAAATTAATTAATTATATTATAGAAGAGGGAAAAGTCGAAAAAAGAGTTCCATTAGTTATAAAAAGTTGTTGTCTTAATGACAAACAAATCAAAATAGTTGTCAATCATTTGAAACTAACTGAGAATTCGGACTCCGAGTCATCGATTGCCAGCGAAATGTTATTTCGTTTGTATCTACAGATCCCTAGTATTGAACAGCCGTTGAAATTAGTTGAAAAAGATTTTGTAATCAACTCTCAAGAGCCCAGTGTTATTGATTCGGTGACACATAATCTGTTGACCGCATTCACGAGTATAGAAACCCATCCGACACGACATCAAACCGGATATCTTAATGATTGTGAGCTATCAATGCTTAAGTTGGCCTCAAAACACCCGATACTCTTCTTAAGACAATTACCAATGATTCCATCGCTTTTAAGCGGTAAAATCAATTCAGTCGCGTATGACGTGTTTAAAAGTCGACATTATTTATCAACTTTTAAACGAATATTGAATATTCTTCGACTTCTGAAGCCATTCCTTTGGAACAAACACGTGAAGGGTTTGAATGAACTTCTTATCTCATATTTGCAATTGTTTGGCGCGTATTATAGAATCGCTGGCAAAGAATTACTGCCACTATTGTCACAGTTCTTGTTTTTGATCGACGATTGGATGAAATTTGATTCCGAATCGGCTAAGGCTTGGATTAAAGCGAATCGAAAGCAAATTTTGTAAGATTTTGATATTGTTTTGCATTTAATTGAGTTTTGTCTATCAATTTAATTGTTTCGTTATTATTTTCCAGTGAATTATCCACATATTACCCTGAACAAATCCTATTCAAATCCCTTCTTTCAGGCCTTCCCTTCCAAAGCCAGTCAGTAACTGATAAACAAATGTCAGAAAACATTTTATTAAGACTTCGAGAATCTAAAGGCAATTCAGAAAAAACGGAATCAGTTCTCAACGATTTGGACAAAATAACGGACACAAAACCGGAAATTTTAGAATATTTTTCGGTAATTTATTTCTTATTCAATATATTATCTAAAACTACTTCATTTCAAATCATAGATTAATTGATTGTATTTTTTTGTTTTAATTTTTAGGACGATTTACGTCAGCTATACTTCAATCCATTTTCACGTGAAATGGCATTCAAACTGACCATAAAATTGCTTAATTATAATCCAAACCTTTCCGAATCATTTGTGCCCACATTTTGCCAATGCCTACAAAAAGATGACTTCTATTTGGCGAACTTAGCGCTCGACTATTTGCCTGAATTCGTAATTTTAGCTCAAGGTTTGCATTATTTGATAAATATTTAATTTATTGAATCAAATATCGA
The DNA here is from genome assembly GCA_034699165.1 of Adoristes ovatus. NCBI lineage: Eukaryota > Metazoa > Arthropoda > Arachnida > Sarcoptiformes > Liacaridae > Adoristes > Adoristes ovatus. The sequence continues at coordinate 567 of JAQIXY010000247.1, read as the reverse complement.
ATGAATTATTTGTTTCTTTTGACAAAATCTACCAAAAATAGAGAACAATTCTCTTTACTGTATATAGAAGTCAACAAAAGTTATCTTTTTTTCTGTTAGACTACATCCCGGAAAGTGTTTAACAATCCCTGAATAACTCTGAATCTAACAAATAATCTTTTATTAGGCGAACGTAACCTAATTTAGATATACTTCTATTGATTGAATGAATCATTTGTTCAATTGTGAGCTAATTATATATGAAATTCTTTATTTAACGCTTGAATTCTATTTATACAATAATGTGTTTATTCACTGATTAATAAAATACAATTATTTTATATTATAATTATTTAATAATATAAAAGTATTTTATACGCTATTAAAGGTGGGGAAGGGGAGAAATACAGCCCGTCATACACCCCCCTGGAAAATTTTGGAAACCGGTTTTCTATACCTCCCAAAGAAAATTCTTTAACATTACGTCTATGGACAAGGTGTAGATATAAGAGCAAATTTTTTGAAAATGACGAAATACCCCATACTAGAATTTTTCAGAAATCCCCCCCCCCCCCTGTCGTTGGCGAC
>JAQIXY010000246.1:0-10491 GCA_034699165.1 Adoristes ovatus | reverse complement strand
GGATTAATACCGTTAATATTGTATTTGTATTCCTATCTTCTATTATAAGCAGAGAGGAGAAAGAACACACCAAAGCAGAGGTGGGAGAGAGAGAGAGAGAGAGAGAGAGAGAGAGAGAGAGAGAGCTCTTTTATATCTTGTCACTGAAGCCCATTTGAATTGCGATTGAAATACGCGGTGAAAAGAAAGCCTTAATATAATAGAGACGATAGTGTGATATTAGAAATGTTTGAAATGATGTGAAGTTGTGTTGCGTTTTCTTTAATCCATTAGTTAACAAAAGGAGCCAAAGAAGGAAACATTGATCAAAACGACTTTCATTACATACGAATCATATGAGACATGTTTTATACAATGAAAACCAGATATAATATGTCGTAAGAAATATTCAGGTCTTTAATAACAAATGCAATTAAATAAGAATTTCATTAATAGAAAGAAAAATAAATTAATTTTTCTAATAATAAAATTGCAATTTTTATGATTCAAATTAAATATCGAGAATAGAGTATAAGAGAGAAGAGATTGCGTGCAATAGTGTAGAGAAAATTACATTACTTTTATATACGATGTCATCAATGGATCCACTTTTGATATTAATACCGCTCATACAAAGTATAGCATTGAAGTTAGCTTTTCATACAATGTTTCGCTTTTGTATAACATATATTCAATTTTGTCATAATATAATGTAGTTTTCTTTGTCAGATATATCCGCAAAATCTTTAAGAGGAAGGGATTAAAAACTTTAAAAATTTCGACACAAACTCTACATAACTGAACATAAATACTATTTGAGATGAAAAAATTCACCAAAAGCTTAGAAAAGAGATTAAAGGCTTTTGTTTATATCGTTATTAAGTGAAAAAATTAAGACAATATTTCTAATATTGAATAAAGTATTGAATGAAAAACAGTTATACTTTCGATAGATTTATGAATAGAAACAATGAATGAATGATGAGATGATAGAGTGAATTGGTTTCACTGCAATCCACATTCAATAAACACAATTTCATATGAGATGAGTGTGTGCTGTGTCTCAGGCTTTTATATGTCTAGGGCTGTGTCCTATGCACTCGTATGCACATTCTATAATAATATTTACCTGTTTATATATTTACCTACAGATATAATTCGATGATCTATAAATATAGTGTCGGAGCAAATTTGCTCAGCTCTGAGTATAATATAAACGGACTCCAACTCCACATAAGCTAATGTTGACCTTAGCTATAGCTATAGCTATAGAGTTTGCAATGTTTGTTGTGTTTGCATTAGTTCTGTTTGAATTCAAATGATCGAATGCAAGACAAAAAGGAGAACATAAATCGAGACAAAACTGTTTCAAACTTTTTGATTCATTCTATCAGTTTATATATATTCTTGGTTTTGGTGCGTGCGCTCAATCCAAATACGATAACACAATGTTCTCAAAACTTAAATTCACTCTTCAAAGAAGCGATAGAGTGCTTGTGTGGGGTTTCTCTCCATTTAATACTATGAAAATCATAAAAAGACACTGACCTTCGCTGTGAGTTTTATTGGTGTCCAATAATTTTGCGGCCCCTTTGCCTCCAATGTCTCTATTAAGACATGAGACAATTCTTGTGCGAAAACAGGCTCAGCTCAAACTCAGATCACTTTCATATTACGTTTTTAACACAAAAAACATTGAAAAGATTTTAATTATTATTATTGTTTACAATTGGGTTAAAAATAGTGTATTTTATTGTATTGTTTGCACAGAAATAGTGTTAATTATAAAACTCTTAATTAATGAGTTGCGGTAAGGAATGATCAGTTGTTAACAAGAAGTTGTTGTGATGTTTGTCACAATAGGACTCTACACGAGTACTATAAATGATTTAAAATGAGCCATTCGACCTCCCTGGGTGTCGACTTTTGATGTCCTGCCGGCAACCGCGCTATTAGAGGCACATAGTTTGAGTCCAATTTGTCGCGTTTAGTAAAGACTCGCGAAAACTGGCATTACTTGTACTGAATTACAGGCATTACTGACATTGATTGCTATGAGCATTGCCAGCACTGTATTCATTGAATTGTCATATGCTATTATAATACTACATAGCCTGTATGGCATACTATGCTAATGCTATGCTATCTGTGCAATCATCTCAAATAGAAGACTGACTTAACTTATTCTTTGATGAGCAACTGCCTGACTGCAGGTGCAAATCACTGCCAGTAGTGAAGACAAAGTCATTCACGTCAAACATAAATGTGACTCATTTTGACCATAGGCTCAAACAATAGTTTATCTCTATTTTAAGCTTAAAAAAGAAATAATAAATCCATTGCAATCTTAAATTTAGCTCTAGAATTGACGAGAGAATAGAATGTGATTTCTTAATATATTATACTTCTGTAAAGTGCATAAAGTTTGTTGTCCTCACAATCACTTATTACAGTGCACTTACTCTACAATAAAGAGTAATAATATTTTGCTAAAAACTATATAATTTTGTTGAATACAATCATTTCTGGCAAATACAAAGTTATTGTATTGTAAGTCAAATAACTTTAATATATTAAGTGTTAATTTTTATTTTGTAGTTCAATATCCCTATCCCTGTGTTATATTGAATTAACAATAAAATATATTATGATTTAAGTAATAATTATTCTAAACTCAAACTTAGCAGAGCTGTTGTTAGTGTGAAGAATATGAGCTTAAATTAATAATAAACTGATATAAGAATATCTTAGAGATCGTAGACTTGAGTACAATTGAGTCGACGACAAGTCATGTCCAAAGTCTGAACAGCGATAAGAATAGATGATAATAGAGAAATAGATTGAGAAAAGGGAAAGGACGCCATTTCAAGCGACAACAACTGATAAGAAGTGGAAATCGGTATTATGTGTGCATATCAGTGATGCTAAGCACCAGTAACTGTATTGTGCATATTGTGTGCATATTTGTCTCATGAATTGTTTATCACTAGTTCTCAATTTAGATCTACAATAACCGCACAGTGACTGCTGCGACAATAGACGACAATGAACTGTGTGCACAATCAACAGCGCTCTTGATATTTGGTGTTTGTTTCCCGTAAAGTACTGTATATTCACCAATATATCAATACATACATACTCTCAGTCAGTCTATACAGATATACAGTTCACTCGACACTACATTCAAGATATTTACGATATCTGTGCAAAAAAAAGCAAAGCAAACCTTCAATTTAGCAAAAATACTAATATATCTGACATTTATTAATATTTACTCTCAAATAATAACAGTTTCCGAACTTTCAATTAATTATGGGCTCCTATTTGTATAATTAATTGTCTATTATAGCCATTATTTCCAATTCAAATATCTGATGGAAATTGACTCAAAACTACAATCGTATAAAAAGTAAGAAATGTATACATTATTACTGTTAAACTAACTTAACTTAACTTTATATAAACATTGCTTTCAATTTAATACATTTAATGCTTACATTCAAATAATATATTGAAAAATCTTTTAACAAATATATAATTTTTATTATAAATATTTATATTTTATTTTATTTATTTTTCCTAAAAAAATTATTTTTAGTAAAGAAATAGTTTTTTGAATATAAAAATTTAATAATTATTTTTATTATATATAGAGAATGGGAATACATATATAGAATATTAGACATAATAATACAGAATATTATACTATGTTTTCTAATTTATTGACTTAAGTGCAAGTGTGGATTGAATCAATCAAATATATGTATTGTTAGAATAGAGGCTACTATTGATTCCATTGATGCTGTCATTCAATATATAATTAGTTTAATTTTGATGTCATTAGAAATATTAATATTCTATAAACGCAATAATATTAGTAATAGTTTTAATAATAATAATAGTATTAGTTATAACTTGTATTTGTAATGAGATATTCTGTGATTAGTGTAGTGTTGATAATAATTGTTGTGTGTGTGTGATGTGCACCTATACAAACACTATAGCATAGAAAGAGTGAAAAACAGGGACAGTATGTGTGTTATGTATGAGCACAGAATTGAGAATACGGTATAACATTAGTGCAGTTCTGTATATAGTGAATGATTGTCACATTGGCACAGACCGAACAGTTCTGTGCAGTATATTGTATACAATAGTCATAGGTATCGCATGTATTGCAAACTCTTGCCATTTCTTTCGTTAGAATCGACGGCAAAACACCGTAAAAGTTAGTAAAAAATAGTGAATAATATTATTTTAAGTACGTTATTGTCAGCATTCCCTCCCACCGCCACTATTACCACTCCTCCGTCATTTTCTGGTACTTAGTTGTTGTGTAGTGTCGTCACACTCATCGATCTGATACTAGTTTAGAGGAGGGGCTGTGACGGCGTCCACCTTAGCTGCGAGTGAGAGCACAGAGAGGATCGAGAGCTCATAAGTTAGCCAAGTATATTTAAAAGAGGTTGTATACCTCTAGTACCTCATCTATATTGTATGCCTGTCTATCACTTATGCATTCTGTAAGGAATAAGTGAATGAAATAAAAATAAAAACAATAATAAGTTTAAAGAATATTTGTTACAAAACGAGTAATCGTTTTATTCTTAAATACTTAAGTTCTGTTTGATTTGAAATTCTGTGAATTTATGCATAAATTTTGAACATTAATAGTGACTGAAATGTTGACTCACAAGTCATATCAAGACTCGTCCAATTGTATGATCTCTGCACCCAATTATACGAACATGAGTTCATCTATGAGTCCATCGATGTCGTACACCATGTCTCAGATGAACGCCATGACCGGCTACTCCCCGGCCCAGTCATTCACATCCAACATGATTACATCGAATTCGGTGCCCATGGGTTCCAGTGTCACTGCGCCCACAGCCACAGGTATGTCAGGTATTCCAGGCTCTGGTGGGGGTCCTACTGGTGGTCCCTGTATGTCACCGGCCGCTGGAAGTACTGTCACACCCCTATCAACAATGAATTCACTCAATTCTCACGGCATGAATGGCATGACATCCCCGACGTGTATCGGTTCCATGACCTCAATGAACGGGGGTTTAGTGTCGAGCCGAGAGTTCGGCTCCTCGTCCTCAGCCGAGCAAATGGGTTCGGGAGCCAACGCACTGCTGCAAAGAGCCAGAGCCGACAAGTCGTACCGCCGGAGCTACACTCACGCGAAACCGCCCTATTCTTACATTTCGCTCATAACAATGGCCATTCAGAACTGTCCCACAAGAATGTTGACATTAAGTGAGATCTATCAGTTCATAATGGATTTGTTCCCATATTATCGCCAAAACCAACAGCGATGGCAGAACTCGATTCGACATTCGCTTAGTTTTAATGACTGTTTTCTCAAAGTTCCGCGAACTCCGGACAAACCCGGGAAAGGGAGCTTTTGGACACTACATCCAGACTCGGGTAATATGTTTGAAAACGGCTGTTATCTTAGAAGACAAAAACGATTCAAATGTGACAAAAAAGAGGCCGTAAGACAGAACCAGAAGCCGAGCAACAGTTCGGGTGCGAGCAGTGGTAACAGTAATTCTCACCAATCGATCGGCAAAAACGCCAACGACAACAATCACCCGAACAGTGGCCACGGGGGCGTTGGGGGAGCGGTTAGTCCCTCGCAAATGAATGGTGCTATGTCTGACCCCTACTCACACCATCATCATCACCACTTAGACCATCCGCACCACCAGAATCGCCATAACGTAAATGCAAACATAGCTGACGACTGTTCAAAGTTGGACCCGTCCGGTCACCACCACTCCACACAAATGGAACACCACATGCACACCGGTCTGTACGGGTCTCAAACGCGAGCGCTGGCGGATCAGGGGGTTCTGCACCACCAAAGCATGCTTATCGCAGGTCAGTTAAAAGCTGATCCACATTATATATCTACCAGAGATCACCCGTTCTCGATCTCAAGCATTATCGCGAGTGAGAACAAGGCAGACATGAAGATGTATGAAATGGGATACACCGGCTATCCGTCTCCTCTGTCGCCTTTAGCACCCGGTCATGCCGCCATGGCCAACGATGCCTCCTACTACCATCACCCCTCTCTATACCACTCCGCATAGGCATAGATTCATTTGTATAAACTCATAGCCATTGCCATTAGCGACACTGTCCTAACCTTATACTGAACTCCAAGTCCACCTGCGTTTCGAATAAAGCAATTTTCTTAATAAACGAAATGCTGGAACAAAGGCTATGTCAGAGCCGATGCGTGTGAAACCCGGAACGCCTATAGCTGTGAGACACCTGCATAGATGTGCCGCCGCTCTTGTTAACAGTTAACAATTCAATACTTTGTATTATACTATTGTAAATTCGACTATTGACTGATGTACTGTACCATTAGTACAACTATTGTCATTATATTATTATTAATAATAATCAAATCAAATGTCATTTAATTATAATTAAAATAAAGTTTTTTCGAAATTATATAAAAACAATTTGTTTCGATTTAAACATTTATTTATTTAAATTTCATTATCAATAAAGTCCAATAGAAAATAGATAAACAGTCCTAAAGATGAAGTATTTGTTGTAGATTAGGATCAGTCAGATCTGCTTTATTTCGGTTTGATTTTAGACTGAGTTTAGATTTAATTGTCATACTTTCCAATACAAGTCATTTGTCAGAAATGAATTTTAAAACTATTACTACTGATAGTCAAACATAATGTCGAATGTATTTTAGGCAAAAAGTTTAATAACATTCGGTTTGAGCCAAACTTTATCTGTCATTAGAGCTGATATGCATTTCGATCACATGAACATTAAGGCCAGACTAGAAACACGTGCCATGAGGTGAGTCGTTCCTCTTTAAAATTATTCACCTTTGCTTCGACCTATGATAACACTATCACATCTGATATATCGTATAATATCGACCTAAAAATAATGATAACTTTCCAATAGGAATAGCAATCCTAATGAACAACATTTCGATTGTTTTCTATTACTTTGTTTAATGAGACGCGACCTAACCATTTAGGAAAGAGAGGCACAGGGAGAGCAGGGAGAGACTGAGCCATACCAACCATAAGTACAGTAGCATACCTACCAACTAGTCGTAGAAGACTATTACCACTCTTAACACTTGTCCACATCATTCATATATCAGAATTAAGAGCATAAAAAAAGTTCAATCAATAGGTTTGCTTTGCATTGCTCTTCAGGTAATATATGGAACACGTGTTGAGCAGGAAATGCGTTGCTTTTTAGCATTAATTTTAGATTTCCTGTCGCACGACTGCATCTATCAATACAAACGTCAGGTGAACCTACACTTACACCTATTAGACGGATGTATATGTGATTCAAACTCAAACACAATCGTAATAATGGTTGCAATAGCGAGGGTTCTATCACTAAGTAATGATTATAAACGCTTCTGTGGGAAAAGCATAAAAAGGCCTTTACTTTGGATATAATGCCAGAAACAAAACGCGGATCTAATTCTGTATTATTGAAAAATGCAAAACAGGATTACCCATTGCTTTATGCAATTATTGAATACGAGTGGTTATGAGCCAAACCAACCCGTGTCTCATTGCAGACAACACTCAATTCTCACGTCTTTAGAACAGGATTTTTGCAAATTTCTTCGCCTTATTTGTGATTTAATTTTTATTAACCATAAGTCTTGATTGCACACCCTTTTTATGACATATACTTTTACGGCTTAATTCAAATAACCTTTAAGTTTAACGCTATTCCCGATCCATAGTTTCCATCAATTCATTCATAAGTTATGAAACATAAATGAAAAATCAAAACTTTGAAACTGAAAATCATCTCTATTTTGCTTAAATAATTAGAATAATTCACATTTTTATTCACAAAACAATATCGAATTCGAATGCCTTTCAGATGAATCAAAAATCGATTTGAAATCAATTTTAAATGCGAATAAAGAATAGATTATTGTATTTCTCAGTTGAATAAATATAAATAGTTTTTAATACTATATATTGAAATAGATTTTCATTCAGAGCTTTCAATTGAACAAAGATTAGAAGTTTTAATTCACATTAAAATTGTTGAATAGATATAAAAAAGTTTGACGTTTCTAATGATTGTAATATAATTTTATTGAAAGTTTAATGTTTTTAATGAAGTCACGGCTAATACTATGTTTCCGGCATTCGTTGGGCTTTTATTTTCAGTGACAATTGCTGTCCATTAAATTACTCAAATGATGGCTTATCCACGACATTAACAATATGTCCATTTGGTTATACAATCGAATAGATGTAGGCGTTTATGTGATTATGTGATGCAATTTAGTTATGTTGTGTCTGTCTATTCCTCAAGAGTTAAAAGCATTCATTCCATTGCAAGATATGTCAGACGTTACCAAAAAATCGTATTTCTATGAATGCAATTGATGGCAATTTGTGTTAGTGTGCAGTTGTCTGTACTCTACAGTTGTTGTAGTTTTTATACTCTGACTGCGAACCTCCCAGTGAGTCAAACAATAAGCCGGAAAGAGTCCGCTTAAGCCTAAAGGCCCAACACAACAGTCTCTCTCTCTCTCTCTCTCTCTCTCTCTCTCTCTCTCTCTCTCTCTCTCTCTCGCGCCTTTCTCTTAAGTCGAATGTCATCAAAGTTTGGTTCAATTAATTCATAACCAGAACTGGAATAGTGTTTTATTTTTTGGTGATCTATCTCTTAGTTTTGAGGATTCAATAATTTTGTTGAAAGCTCTGGCAATTCGTTGAATAATTGATAAAACGAAAACGTATTGTCGAAAGAGTGTATGCATTGAACGTCTAATCTATTTATTATGAATATACTGTTTGGTAAGGCATATGTAGTAGACATTAGGGAATTATGATATTATATTGATTGCGATTAATTTAATTCATGAGTTAGTGAATGCAATCCATACAGAAGTGGTTTATTATTCAAAATTCCTCTTTGTTTGGGATAATCAGTATCGCCTTCAGAGCAAAGCTTTCATACTCTCTATTATATGATTTGATGAAATCCCTATCCCTCGAAGCCATACATTTTTCCATTTTATGATTGACAGATGTTTGCAACGCATATGCACTCATATACTCCTCGATTCGATAAAATGCCTAATTTTTCGCTACAACTGTTTGAGACACTTGCCTGTTGTGCAAGTGCTAACACATACCACAAATGACCGAATCTACAGTGCATTACATTCTTTTAACAATTATAATGTGGTATTTATTTTCATTCACTAAACGCTCAATTTTTACTTTATTTTTATCGTTCATTTGATATAATATTTATAATTCTTTTTACACATATTATGAGATAATAGGATAAATTTAATTTTGGTGATAGGCTATAAATATAATATAGTAGTGCCAGTGCTGTCTCATCTGATTAGTCTCACTCTAATAGCGATAGTATTGAAAATAAAAAATATTATTCATTTTGTTATATAATATAATATTTGTATGAAATGGTTGGACAGTTCACACCATAGCATAATGCTATGATAGCACACATTGAGTTGTGTCAGAACAGCTAGATTTGACACCTATTGCATTGAGTCTCTAAGCAACAGGAGATTATTTAGTGAGCTTAGGTGTAGTGATAATTGTTTGTTCCGTCTCGGCCTGTGTTCGCCTCAAACAAATTACTTTTATCGCAAAAAAGCGCATTTTATTTACTGCCTTTTCCTGTGTGTCATATCAAAAGTATGCGACAAATGACTACAAAATAGAGCTCAACATTGTTTCGACTCAATTCATTGCAATATAAAGAAGTTATTATGAATTTAATAATATTTGTCTTAAAAAAGTTGTTTATATTTTGAAAATTAATGTAAAGAAGAGTAGAATAATATAGTATACATGTGTATACACTATATAGAGAGCTAATATAGTGCAGTGTATAAGAGCTACATATTTGACTTCAACAAACATAACCAGAATTAAGTGCTGCCATTAATGTGGTTTACCTGCAATCAACTTATATAAGACACATATTAGTTATGCACACAATTATTTTCTACTTTCTCTTAATGTTTATCTCTTTTATTTTGCTTACTTTGATTTGCTGTCATCACAACTCATGAGTCATGAGCCAAATATTTGCCTGTATTTTAAAATATTTCAACCCCTCTAGCATTATGTCAACGACGCTGTTATACAAACCTACTCAACAACAATAGTAACTGACTATTGTATTGTAAGCCTAAAATAAAGATTGTTTGCGGCATATCTTCTATACTCAGAGCAACTAAACACTAGACTTCACAATAAATGTCTTCCCAACAGAAGCCCAACTTTAAAACTTGTGCTTTGAATATACAGTAATGACAATATTTTTATAATTTCGAAATAGTATCATGCTAAGTTCTAATAAAATTTAATTAACATATTAAAAGCATTTCAATGACTATTTTATTTAATTTTTCATTGAATTTTTTTTTTTTTAATTTAATGAAAAAAACATCGGAATTATTGATTAGTATTTAATGCTTTAACT
>JAQIXY010000245.1:0-10505 GCA_034699165.1 Adoristes ovatus | reverse complement strand
GACTTTTATTCAATAACAAAGTCGAGAACATATTTGAGTTATTGAATGGTTATTCTGTAGATTCTGTGACTCTATTCTGTGATATTATATCTAATAAATTCAAAAATTCTAATATATTTTTAGTAAATATTTATAATAAAAAAATTCTTATTTTTTAATGACATGAGTAATGATTTCGAGGCTATAAAACTTGAATTCTTATTCCGAATCCTCTAAATACAAATTTAGTATACAGTGTATAGGAATATATCATTTAAAGAATATGTTATGGAAACTGACATTCCGTTAAAATGTATTAAACTTTTCAGAAATATTTTTTGATGACATTTTCAAAATAAGAAATGTCTTAAGATATCAAAAATATATTGTTATTCTTCTTCTCACAAAAAAATTTGCTTAAATATTGAAATCTAGGAATTGATTCAAACACTTGCGCCGACAATAGAAAAGAAGAGAACAAAAAACACTTCACTTTATAAATATTCAAATATTTTTCATTCAATTCTCTTATTTCAAGAGAAAATATTTAGTCGACATTTTTTAGTTTAGTCTTATTTTAGTTTTTTTATACTTTTATTTTTATTTTTTCATACTTTTTTTCGTCGGAATATTTAGTCTCACTTTTGGAATCATTTTTCACACTTCTTAGTTGTCGTGAATGTCAAAAAATTCTCTACATTTTGTTTGAAATTTTTTATTCCTTTAAATTCTTTTTTTTCTTATTATATCAAAGTAAAACTCAGAGATGTCCAGGGATTAAGATTAAAATAACCCCTTTGATTTTTATCCCAGGCATGTATTAGAGATACTAAGATAATGATGGCTTATATGAATAGGAATATAATCCTCATATGATTGGAATATTCTGTTAGAATTCTGTGAATTCTTATTTAATTGCTTAAGAATTTCGCAAAAATTATATTAAAACAAAAGTTATTTTCAAAGTTCTTATTCCTTTTATTTTTACCCCCGAACAAAATTAGCACATTATGTTATGTATTTGTAACGAACTACCCCTCCCCGGCCCTCATCAAACACTGTTTCCGTCATTGCGTTAATATATATTTTTTCTGAATCGAAATGAATTGAAAAAACGAAAATCAAAGGAGACTTAAATTAAAAAGTTTTAATATTTCTTATAAAAACTTTTTACATATAATTTATTTTCTCAAATAATATTCGGGCAGAAAAATAAAGATGAAATTAATTTGCAATTTAAGTAGTTTTATATTAGAAAACAGAAAATCAATATTATATCAGTTATTATTCCAAATGAGTTCCTGAATTGAATATTCTTCTCATTCCCAGAATTTTTATGAATTTTACATATGTTTTGTATGATTTTATATGTAAAGAAATTATCTTTACATCTATTATAATGAATAGAATAAACTCTATATTCTATTGAATGACAATTTTCGAACCATTTTCCAAAAGGGGATGATTTTGTATTTGAAAATCTTTATATGAATTCTAATTATTTTCAAATTTTAATCATTTTTTCTAAAAGTTCTGTTCAAAACCCACGTAAAATGGAAAACATTTTAAAATCCAATATCTATTAACTTATATAATAATTCTGTAATTAATGAATAAAATAAATTAACACAACTTATAGTAATTAAGCGAATGATTGTATGAATGAATGAATTACTCGGAAAAGTGTTTATATTTTAATGGAAATTAAATTTTTAGATAATTTATTCTTTTGAATCGCGACTGTTATGGGAATAAAAGACAAATTTAACTCTATATACAATTTAAGAATCTCAGAATTCAATTTTTTAATTCTTTGTCATGTAGAATAATTACAGGACAATTCATCTAGCAAATATTTATTTCTATGAACAGTTTATTTGAATAAATTGAAAATTTATATCTAATCTCCAGGATTTGCTTAATTTGTTCACTGTGTTATTCCGGATTCTGGTAATCATTGATGTTTAGTAAAGATTATATTTGTTTATATCGAGAAATTAGTAGAAAATTCATAAAAACAATTAATATTCTAATTATTAATTAGTTGAAATCACATGCTATGCATCATAATGTGAAAATATACCAGCTCAAAATATATTTTTCCATATGTTATTCTATTTTATATGATATTTTAATAACGAATTGTTATGAAAGGTCGAAATGTAATGATTCCATGAATACAATTGTGCGACAGAAGCCATAGAGACATAGAATTTCTTATATAATACTCTGAAGAGAAATGTTATTTTTAATGTAATGAATGCAAACAACTCTTCAGTCGATTACATATTTCTCTTTCTTTTCATTTAATATTCATTTTTAATTACTTTTGCAATTCGTATGAATTCATTATTCCGTTCATAAGTTAAACAAAACTATAATTTTAATTAAAAATCTGATATTTAATCAATTATTCTAACATTTGGTTAACATATTTGTCAGGAATATAGAGAGAGAAAAAATGAAAGCAAATAATAATTCAAACGAAAGAACAGAATATTTTAGTTGATATCATATATTATATACTATTCTATACTATAGTGCAGTGAAAATAATGGTCTGAAGGAAGAGATAAGAAGGAAAGTTGATCTTCAACTTGAAGTAAAGAACAGAAAATATATATAAATTGTGTGAAACATAGCTATAATATTGGGCTAAAAAAGTTTTGACGACAGTATCCATAAACCCAACAACTGATAGGAAAATAAATTCCAGTTTCGATAACGAATCTCAATAGACATAAGTTTTTTTTAAAGATTTTTTTCTCTTAATTTTTTTTCTTTTTCTTTCTTTACTTCTGTCAAACATTTTTTGACAGTAAATACAATAGAAAAAGATTAGGAGAAATGTATTTATTTTTTCCCTCCAGTTCTGAGAAGTTTTGGGTTTATTTTTAATTTGTTGACAGAATTTATATAACGATTACTGTAATAGAGTTTATAATTGTATCGATTTATTGATTTCGTTATGGAATTTGAGTTTTAGTTTTGGAATTAAAAACAATTTCGAAATGAGATTTTCTACAAACCTTTTATAGAAAATTAAGAGTAATTTTTTCTATTGGACAGTATATACAAATAATCAAAAATACCCGGGAATACATGAGCACAAATATGATAAAACATCACTTCATATTAAATTGAGTGGACGATAGTGTTTATCAACAGGGGGTGAAATGAAATAGCAGAGACAGGGGTCATTGGCAGAGATAAGAATTCGATTAAAACCTTTGGGTTGTTTTGTTTTATCTTTGGAATTTTCTCAAAATTTGTAAAATCTGTCTAAAATTTCAGGGGATATTTTAACTTTACTTCTAGCATATTTGTGGATCCCTGGGTTACGGCATAATACACTCTAAACCCCTGGATATTAAATTAACACTCTACACTTTTGGTCATCTCTGTTATTACTTTTATACAGGGGTCACCAAGGTAAGCCAAGTCAGTTGGGTAACTTTTTCAAAATTTCTTTTAAAACACAGGAAAAGTAAAAAATCATTCGCTCTTCTCCTAACTTTCCCAAAATCAGCCCAAAAGCCAGGGGGAAATATCTCAAATTTTTCGAATCAGGGGGGAATTTGGGATATTTCCCTTGATGACCCGTGCTTTTATAATTACTTAACGAGATTTCATTAACAAATGAATACCATTTACTTCAATTACTAAATGCGTATCCCCCGAGAATTTTAGTTCGTCTAAAATATCGGTTCCATTTTATTGATTTAAAACTTTATCTAAAACCCTGAGCTTTCAAATAGTATTCAAAAAATATTTTACTTCTCTTTTAAATCACACATAAATGTCATCCACAGTTGATATTTTGAAATTTCTTTTCTTATTTTTCTGTCAAATAGTTTTGACAAAACTTCGCAAACATTTAAAAATTCTTTAAATAAGTCACGAATTCTGTTATGAAATACTTTTGAACTGAGAATTACTTATTCACCGAAATCTAATATCTTTTTAAATATTTGTTTTTATAAAAAAAGCACATTTTATATATCACTTCAAAGAATTTTAATATGATTTGTAATTCTAAAGTTACCTTTTCATGTTTGCCGATTTTTGTTTGTCTATTAAAATGATAATGTTCATTTTTTCTATCTAATTAATTCAGAGTTTCATGTATTGAAGAATAAATATGTTTCAGTGATGTACAAAACCACAGATGCGAGGGTATAATTAGGGGCTAGTGGTGTTCAGGTGGGTGTAAAATGGTAGGTATATTTAGATATTTTTCAAGATGTTATAAATTTAGCCTATTGTATATAGTGCTCGTTCATAGACGAAAAATTAATGCAATTTTTGAGATAGGTTGGGGAGGGGAAAGGGTAGTTCCTCAAGGCTAATAGACAGATCTATAGACGCTCAACCAAAGATTTACAGAAATAGGGAGATATAGTAACAGAAATAGTATTCCGGCCTATACCCCACTTGGGTATCATTGATATATTTTGTGGAATTCAATTTCATAAGGGTTTACAGAATCAAAGCAGAATTCAAATGAATACTAATAACAATAAATATAGAACAATTTTTAATAATTCTGAATAATTTGTTACGAATTCTAATGAATAATCTTATTTCTTGGAAAATAAATGTCCCCTTGGCACTTTATACAACTTATAGCTGGGTTTATATGTGAAATAAAAAATATATTAACTCTATATTGGATTCCATGTATTGACAAATAACCGAAAAGTTTTTTTTTCACTTTTTCTGCTGAATAAGATTGTAATCAATAGAAATGGAATGTGAGATAAAAAGTATATAAGAAAAGAAAATCTAGACCTCAAATGTCTTTACTTTTTATAAATTGGCGTAAAGTTTGTGCGAATTTAGTACAAAATTGATTTAACAGATGCTACGAGTGCTCTCTCTCTCTCTCTCTCTCTCTCTCTCTCTCTCTCTCTCTCTCTCTCTCTCTCCCTCATTGTTATCTTTCTACACATTTTTACACAAAACCAAATCAGTTTTAGTTGTATTGAATCGTTAGAATAGTTTTTCACAGAATTTTGATATAATAACAGAATTGATGTTTGAGTCTCTGTTCTCGTCATTTGATTGCCAGAGGCTTAAAGAACGAAACAGTGGTTTTAAAAATAAATATATAGTCTCTGAGAGAATAAAAGGTGTATTCATTAGAAAATATCTCAAATAACGAGAATTCATCTGATTATTAGTTTGAAGTCAAGGCAGTCCTACTCTATGTTTAGTCTATTATATAATTCAGTGATGCTTTTGAAGGCTCACTAAATTATATATTAAGGGCAATACAAAAGAGTAATAATTAATTTCGGATCAATTATTAGTTTATGGTATCAATTGAGCCAAAGATATGGTATACTTATCAAAAGGTGCTATGAATTAAGCATTTTTGTAATAAAAAAGAATTTAAGAAATCCAATGCTCACAAAATTAATTATATTTCATCCGAACAATTAATTCTATTGACTTTATTCCAAGAATCGTCGGGAGATTTTTTCAGGGGATATTTTGAATAATTTAGGAAATTATTGCTATTTTGGCCAAGGCCCTTCCATTCATAGCTGTTTTATAGCAATATTATTAATTTAGCTAGATAAAATTCATAAATTTTAATTCGATTTTCAGCTTTGCTTTATATAAATTAACTATTGAGCCCAAAGTCTTCTTCTTTTATTTTCTCCTTTTTTGTTGTTGCCTCAAAACCAATAATTCAATTGTTTTCTCTTCTTCTTATTATTTTAATAAATGAATATAAAAATATGAGAAAAAATTATTATCGATTCAAACATCACTTCAATAATAATAAAAATCTAAAAATAATTATACATTTTTTGTATGTCTTGTTAAACATTGCCTAATGAAAGACAGGAAGACTTTTGAGTCTTTTTAAGTCCTTAAAATATTTTTCACTCTTTCTTTTCAAAGTTTCTCTCTATCCCTCTCTTCTCTCGAGGCTTACTAACAAAAAAATTGTGATTGAATTATATAATTTTAGAATTTTTTTAAAGCAAATAATTTTTAAAGTAACAAAAGAAAAATAAGAGAGAGAGAGAGAGAGAGAGAGAGAGAGAGAGAGAGAGAGAGAGAGAGAGAGAGTCGGATGAATGAAATTTTAATTTACTTTTCTTATGGTTTTGAAGCATTCAATAAGTTTTTCTCCAAATCTTAAAATTCATTTTATAATCGCATAAATTTTTAGTTCATTTCGAAAATACAGAATAATAAAATCTTATTATAAAATCCGATGCATTTAATATTCCTTATGTAGACTATAGTGTAGTGAACAGGCATATCATTAGGAATTTATTACTTCTTATTATTAATTTATATATCGAATCAAAATTTAAATTTTTAATGATATTTTAAGTGTATTTACTGTTGTATACGGATATAAAAAGAATACCATGTTGCATTACACCATTTTAGCAATAATAATACAAATCAAAAAAATTATTATACATTTTTTGTCTGTCTTGTTGAGCACATAAAGAGTGAAAGACTTTTGTGCGATGAGGCCATATATATATATACTTTATATACTGTTTATAAAAATAGAATTGAAAAAAAGTATTTTATAAATGAAGGGGACTTTTATGTGCATTTGTATGATTGCTACAAAACAACTTTCATTACATGAGATCAACGATTGTGAGAAAACACATTCGATTTACATTATTGATTGCCCAGGGTAATATTCTATTTCTATTTAGTGATAGACAATCTCCCGGATGAGTTTTTGCATTACTTACATAATATTAGCTTAAATTATGTTTTTTTCACTGTTTATTAAATAATTCAACAAACTAAATGCTGGCTTTAGTGGGCTGTCATCCCTGCCCTAAGTTATAATATATGCTCGAAATAAAGTGAGATTAAAATTTATTATTTCTATCAAAACTTTAATAAATATTAGATTAGATATCGTTCTCAAACCTAAAGACCAGAATATATCGATTGCGAGTCTTATTCTGAATATTTTAAGAACAGTAAAGTACAGAGAATTCCGGAATTAAAAAGTTAATCGTTTGAGTGCTAATTAAGAACTTGGGTTTGGTTTTAATGAAATTTTTAATTTATATAAAAATATTAATTTAATATTTAAAAATTTAATGATTCATTAAAACATTAAAATTCTTGTGTTAATTACTGAACCCACTATTATAGTACTACCCACTACTATAATAGTATACACGTGTCCACAGAATACCGACACATAAATCATCAAAAGCCTTTTGATGACTTGAGATCTTTTCTAACCGATGATGGGGAAAGTCATCGACGACAGGGAGAGAGGAGTATTTTATTTAGTGGGAGTCTAGGGGTGTTACAGGGGAGGGAAAACGACGGATCAGGCCAAGTTCATTTTGCTAGGAGAAAGAGGGCATTTTAAAATCGATATTTCCACGGAATTATATAGAATTTAATAGAATTCATCAATTTTTAGCAATTTATAAAATTCCGTAAGTTTGAAAAATTCAGTTTCAGTCTAACTTCCTTTGGGGGAGAGGGTATATTGTAATGATTGAGAAAAATCGGGGTGCTATTCCGGTCTGTACCAAGTCTACCAATCACTGTTTCTGACTGAAGATCCTTGAAATAGCCTTGGTTAAAACATTTGTTTATTAAGAATTGGATAAAATTACAAATTCAGTCTATTAAGCAATAATATTCTGTGGAATGGATTAATTGGAGACACATTTTTGGAATTCTTATAAAGCATTTGATGGAATATTTTATTTCCAAACAGAGCTCTTCTGGGATTTCAATATTTGTCAAAATATGAATTATTTAATTAATTAAATTCTCTATTTTTCTTTATAATTCAATTAATAACACTAAACACGTGGCGATTAATATAAATTATTTATAACTGTATTTGTATTTTGTTATCTTAGAATAAGACAAATTCAATATTCACAGCACGACATTGTGTGTGATATAGGAATAAAACGCAAAGAATATTCTGCACAGAATAAGTCGTCAAAACATGCAATCGGACTGAATGTATATATTTATATATAACTTATATTATTTTTATTGTATTAGGCATTAGGAGAGAAAATATGATCAATGAGTTTAAGTAAAGTCTATTAAGGCATATGAGTTTAGGTCAGCTCTCTCTCCCTCTCCTTTCTTTTTTTCTTCTCATCTCACATCTCTTCCTCTGGCATACAGTAGAACAATAGATTCAAGTGAAGAGAATACCTGCCATACAGGAAAGCTCCATTAAGATGTTCTCGTTTATTAGCTCTGATATATAATATAGATCTCATAGAAAAGTGTAGTTCATATATAGCGTGAGATGTTTAGGAAAATATTTTAATTTGTTCTCAATTTAATTAAATGAGTGTTTGAATGAAGAAAACAAATAATCTGTATATGTGTGGAAAGTTTTGACCTTGATAATTTGAGCTTATTCAAATATACGCCCGATAGGACACTTCACTGCTTCAATTCCCCTCGCAATCTGACGGCACTGGTTATTACAACTATTACAACACCAGCCGTTCATCTCTTTATACAACCTTTAATAATAGCAAACAAAGTGGTAATAATTATACGAAGAGAAGAGAAAAAAGCCGATAAGAAAACATTAATTTCCTTTGAAAACAAAGCATTGGTTTTTGGGCAAAATCTAATTTAAGTTATCCAATGAATGGCCAAAGAATAGGTCAAAACAACATTGAGATTACAATAGGAAAGAAAAGGCTGACAATTGTTACCACATTTTGTTTATTATAATTATCTTTTATCTCATTTCTTGGACCCAATCTAATAAACCACTTTCACATCTAATAATAATTTGCTTAAATTTTCTTTTTATTCAAATCTCAGAATCAAAACCCGAACTACTATTCCAGTCATGAAATCTAATGATTAATAGTATTTATTTAATGCTTAACTTAATTACTTAATGTCTATTGATTTTTCGCTCTTTTGTCTCGTCTATTGAATACATACTCTATTCGGGGATATATTTTAGGCCTTATTTTTTTTATTTACAAAGTTTTCAATTAGGATAAAGTATAGAAAAAATTGAAATTTAAAATTCAAATTATTCTAATCTGAGATTTAATTTCAGAATAAAATAAAATTTAAACCCAGTTTTATCAGCAATGATGCTCAGAAATGAAGGTTACAATAAAAATAACCCCTTTAAATATCTAATTGGAGTTATTGTCACAAATACAATCTACATGTGTATAAATGGATGCTCTGGGTATTCAAATTAAGTTTAAATTCTTGTAAAATATGGTCCAATTGGTCAAAGATTAGTAATAAAATTCTATTAAATTATTACTTATGTTATGGGCTTCTCATGAAAGTACAGTAAATAGGATTACATTGATTTCGTCATACCATTCCCTGAATCTCTACAAAGCCTTTATATTATCGTTTCAAAGAACAATTTCGAAATATATTCTGTTTAAATAGCTTTGGCATAACTGACTTTAAAGAATTTAAAATTACAGTTATTTCTAGTATTGTGAGTCAAAATAAGCATTTAATAGAGTAGTTAAGAGAAGCCAATAATCAATAATTTGCCCTTTGATTGATGGATACAATGAGTAGACATTTGATAGAAGTTTAATCTCCGAAATGTTTGATTGTATTCAATAGATTTGTCTTTTAGCTGAATAACAGTATACAAAAGAATATACAAAAGAATATACAAAAGAATAAAAGAAAAACTAAACGCAGAGCAAAGTTAGAGAACCATAAAAAGTATGGAATAAATAAGAATAAGAATTTGTAACAAAACAATAACTAAAATGTTTTTCTAATCAATTCTATGCTATATTTTTCTTATCAATTCATTTGAGAGCATCTTTTGGGTTGTTTTCTGTAAAGCAATAAAATAAATAAATATTGGTTTTGCCAGAAAAGTATATTTTCTTTTGTTTTTCAATATATACCAGTGATGAGGAAGGGAAGGGTACAGCCCGGTATACCCCCTGGAAAAATTTTGGAAACTGGTTTTCTATACCCCTTCAGCCCCTCCCAAAGAAAATTCTTTAACATTACCTCTATGGACAAGGTGTAGATAAAATGGCAAATTTTTTGAAAATGATGACGAAATACCCTCTGCTGTACCCCCTCCTGGGATTTTTCCGAAAAAATACCCCCCCCCCCCTCCCCCTGTCGTCGGCGACCTTCTCCATCACTGATATTTACTCAGAGTCTGTGTGTAATTCCCATAAATATATCGATAGGAAAGAGGGGGAAAATTGTTGTGTCGAACAGCAATATTTGATAGAATATGATTAAAATATCTATTAATAATCAGTAAGTATTGAAAGTCATGAAGAAATCATCATTTATTGCATATATTTCTGATAAGAGAACATATAAGCGACAGAGAGAAGGATAGACTCCTCGAGGAATACATACAATAAATAATATGATTATTGCTCTCGACTTCTATTCTGATATATAACACAATTTTATATTTTACTTAAGTTATAATATTTTTCGTTTATTTTACTTTTAGTCTAAATCAGGGATCACCAAGGGTAATTGCCCAGGTTTTGGGATATT
>JAQIXY010000244.1:0-10508 GCA_034699165.1 Adoristes ovatus | reverse complement strand
TGGCCTTATACCAAATCGTTATATAAAACCGTTTATTAAATAATTAAATTAAAACTATATTACAAATTATATTAACATAAATTTGGCTATTATTATAACATTGATTTACAACTGATCTTAGATTCAAAAACACCGCTGACTTCACACTTCAGAGTCTAGTCTAAGAGTGCCTTTTAAGAGTCCCTTTAACTCCTCGTGTGTTTGTTGACATACGTCATACTTTGTCTGTTAGATTCCGGGTTCTTTAACAAATGATGTCTTTTATTAGTCTATATAAGAATAGCCTCTATCACCACTTCCCCCCAAAAATCATACTTATCTCAAATAAATGATTTTTATAAATCATATTCTCATAAATTATTTGTTATTAGTATTAATAGTGTTTAAAAGTATAGAATTGTCTCATATTTATGTTTAAAATTATTATTTGTTATAAATGTTTAAAAACAGTGAAATGAAATCAATTAAATATTAAATACGTGTTATTACACATGAGTTTTAGTGCTAATAAAAGCTTAACTAATGTATTAAAATTGAAATAATTCAAAAAATTTAAAATGAAATGAAATAATATTAAAAAAACACTAACTCAGTTTTCCTATTAGTCTTCGGACAAATCGATGGTCTGGACCTCCGATTCTTCTTTGATCTCCATCTCCATCGGTGTCTCGTTTTTCTCTTCACTCATCATTTCTGACCATTTCATTCGATTCTCTAAATAACCCGTTTTGACTCTTTTTTTCAATTCAGTTTTGACTCTTTCATTGATGTCCAACGGAGTGATGTATTCAAAGGCATTTTCCACCTGTTGTTTGTGTACTCTTTTTATCACTTCAATCGTGTCTTTGTTGTCAATCGGTTCGGCTATTCCAGCGATGATATTTGGGTCGAATGCATACCAAAGGCGGACTGTTTTCTCAACTCTTGTTCTGTCCTCTCTTTCAGTGATCTCTTCCTCAACCCATGGCTTCAACTCAATATCACTCATATACCACTTAAGCCACGAGTTTTTCAATACCTGTTCGATTATTGTCATATAAATTAATGACTTTTGTGCCGCTTTTATAGCCACTTCTTTCATATATGTGGCATAAGTCTGATCTCCACTCAGTTTTTCTTCTTGTTTGGCACACATTTTCTGAAAAAATGCCTCAAACGGTTCATATGGTTTGAGTTGAATGCAGTTCTTTTCTGTTTTTCTTCGAATCATAAATCGAGAGTATAGTCGAACCGCCACTGCATTCAATATGAAGTGTTGTCTTTCATCGAATTTTGCTTTGAATTCGTCAATCGCATAGAAATACCAAACAAACAGAGCCGCAGAGTTCTCATACTTATCCGTTTGCACTTTTGCGTATAGATTGTATACCTTTTCGATGTTATCATCAATTATATGATTAATTGCTTCCATTCCTGTCTTTTCTTCTGTCACGTCCTTTATTTTCCACGCAATCGTTTTAGCCAATGTCGCCCCGAATGAGAAGTTAGTGTTTATTCGACACATATTAATCGCCAGTTCTGTTATAGCTTTTGCTTCTGTTATATTGACCGATGTCTTAAACATTTCTTCCATAATGTCTATTGGAAAGCATTCAATGCTTACAATAAGACCCGTAAACAATCCTTGCGTTAGTAGTCTTGAAGCCATTGATTCAATCATCACTTTGTGCTCGTACTTCTCATACTTTCCCTCCACTGTTGTATAGAACTTCATATATACACTCGTAATGCCATTATATGTTCGAACCGGAGTCATAAACGGAGCCTTTCCTTCCAATACTCTTTCGAATTCGTCAATCATTTGCTTCACTTCTTCATTCTTCTTATTGCCATTCAATTCAAAGTAATCCACCCGTTCGTCATTTCTGAGAATTACCATCCATTCCTCAAATTGAGTCAAATGTCTCACATTTTCTTCCATTAATTGACTCAATATTAATAAGAGATTAAAATCGACAAAATACCAGTCATTTCCCCTCTTCTGGATCTGATAATAGAAGAACATATGCTCATAATCGCCAATTGTTCGCTCATAGATCTCTTTAACCGCTTTTCTAACCACTGCTTCAGGTTTTGTCGATCTTATGAAAATCAATGACAATATGAGATCTGGACTGTTGTTGAAGAATCTGATCATTGGATTGAGTGCTTCATTGCCTTCATATACCAGAACTTCATTGCCTTTCTTTCGATATCTGGCATCCCTTTCGGCCACATTCTGTGATCTTATTATCTCCTGAATCACTGTCAACAATGCATTCAATCCTTTGTTGTTCTTAATATCGTTTATCGCTGTTTTTATCCTCCGATTCCACTCCTCTTCTGATGTATAGTCTTCGAGACCTCTGATTACCGTATCTCTCAATCTCGGGATCGCAATACCATTGTTTGTCTTCATATTTACACTCAATTAATGTTTAAATTCAGACACTTATACTTATAAAAGGAATTAATCGAATAAACACTTAATGTATTTGTTTATAACGAATGATTACTTAAAGCTTTGTCTTTCACTCGAATTCTATTCACACATCACGTGGTTTAGTATAGTCTTCTGTGTCTTCACTACTGATTGGTTAGAGTCAACACTAAGCGATAGCTTTATTTTATGCTTCCTTACAGTTCACACTTTGACACTAATGTGATTTAGTGTTAATTGGATTCTTGCAAATCCGTGTATATTATTATGAATGTGATTTCTGTAATTATACCTTATTTTGATTTTAAGCTAATTTCACTCTAAATCCTAACTCTGCGGTGGGTCTGTTCCGTAACTGTTTTATGTGAGTCCTTATATTCCAGGAGTTTACCACTACTACTGTTTATTGCTATTCTCACATAATTCATAAAAGTTTTGATCACTTTACCCATTATTTATTGCCTCTATTCTCTGTAGTATCGCTTAATCTCAAAGGTGTTGACCATTTCTCCGAACCCATAATTGCACTATACTTATGTAAAACCTCTGCTTCTATCTATACTGCATTCTCACTCATTATGATTTCAATGACGATAAAATAAAAATAAAATCTTAAACATAACTCATAATTCTTAGTTTAAACCTATTTATTACACATACTCTCTCAAATGTATTGGTCTATTCACTTGTCTCCCCGTTCTTGTTATGTAAGGGTGAGTTATCTTAACCTTGGATTTGTTCCTTCCCTTAACTACTGGTGTATATCTCTGGTGTTGTGTGTTCTGTGGTCTATCTATTGTCTGATCATTCCTATCACTACTATTTGTTGTATTCTCACTACTATACATCTCTTGTGCTTTACTACTGAATTCCTGTGACTGCAACTCTTGCGTTGTTATAATAGGGATCTGAGAAGAATCGTCACTTAATGCTTGTGAATCACATCTATTGCCATCACTGTTCACTATTAAACTAATTGGCCGATCCGTTGATTGTATTTGTGTTTTTAAGGCCGGAGTGAACTGCTCCATGTCTTCATCTAATGGCTGTCGCCCCTCTTGGTTCTGCATTTGTTCTTCTTCTCGAGTAGTCATTTGTTCTTCATTTGACCCTAATTGTGCACTACTTTCTTCTCTGGTCTGTCTCATGTCTTCTTCAATGCGCTCATTACATTTCACTAAATCGTCAATATCCCAAACCTCTTCTTCCTCTTCGGTCGGGATTCGCCTTTCAAACAACCCTTCATTTATTTTTACCAATAAGCTTGCATAATATCGAGGGTGTTGTCCCACATATGGATAACACATTCTACTATTAACAGTGCGCATCTTTTCATTATTTTTCGAGACCTTCACTACTCTATATGTCCCCGACGTGACCTCTCTTACAATACAGAATAGCCCCATTTTTGGTGCTCTCAATTTTAATGGTTTACTGACCTCTATTGTACGGTCAGTAATGTATATGAGATCTCCAATCTTAAACTTCGGTTCCCTCAGTCCTTTATTTCTGATTGCACACCATTTCTCTTCAGCTTTCAGTACTCGAGTTATAGCTTCAGCCCTTGCACTCTGTATTGATTGTTCTTCATATTCACTGGGCTGAAGGTCATCTTCTTGGGTTTGACTAGACCGCTCGTCAGTCTCGCCGATCATTGTTAAAGCTCTAACTCCTAACCCTCTCTCAAATCGATTAAAAGGCCGGTAACCATAGAGTAGGAAAAACGGTGAATAGGCGGTAGTCTTGTTAATTGACCGGTTTATGATCTTTGCCGCAATCTCTACATATTCGTCCCATTTCTTAGCTCTGTGATTGACATAACTCTTGATAATGGACACCAACTTCCGATTGTTGACCTCTGCGAGCCCATCAGCTGCTGCATAATATGCCGCTGTCGGGTGATGTTTAATATGCATGTATTTCATGTATTCCTGAAACATACGACCCATGAATTGCTTTCCTCTATCAGTTGTGATCTTTTTCGGGGCGTTGTGTCTCATAACCACTTCTGAATTCAAAAATCTGCAAATTGTAATTGCCTTCTGATCTGGTAATGCTTTTGCAATTACAAATCTGGTGAGTCTATCAACACATGTGACTATGTATTTGTTTTTCCGCTCCGATAACTGAATAGGTCCCACAATATCAATATTAATGGCTTCAAATGGTTGTGTCGGCGATTCAATCACTTTAGACACTCCAAACGGTCGTTTAGTTGTTGTCTTTACCCGAGAACATATCTGACATCGGGCCACGTGTGCTCTGATTTTATCTCTCATGAGTGGGAACCAGAACATCTTTGCTATATTCTCCTCCACTTTATTGTGTCCGATGTGTCCTCCCATATCAGCTGAGTTATGATAGTGTTCGATGACTTCCTGTGTCATTGCCTGTGGCACCACTACCTGAACCGTGTAATTATCTCTCAAAGGCTTACTTTTTATATGCCTTAGTATGCCTTCGCTATCACTCATGAAAGCCTTCTTAATATGTCTGTCTTTGACTCTATTCGTATTGAGTCTACTGATTGTTATTTGACAAAAGGGATCTTCAGTTTGTAATCTTCTGATGTCGTCATTATTGTACCGGTTGTCTTCTATGAACCCTAATATCGCAGAGACCTCTTGTTCTCCAAACTCACATTCTTTCTCAAAGAATAAAGCGCACGATTCGATAATTTCATTTGTTGTCTTTTCTCCGTAATCTAGTGCTGCAATTTCTACTTCTTGTCGTTGATCTAATCGTTTGATTACTTCACAGGAAGGTATCATTTCAATGTTCATATCTGATGTCTCTACTGTTCTCGAGTGTTCTATTCTCGACAGCATATCTGCCAAATGATTTTGAGGTCCCGGGACATACTTGACTATAAAGTCAAATGAGCTCAACTCACTCGCCCATCGGCTTAACCTCACATTACTTGTGCTCTTTAACTTGTTTAGGAACATCAGTGGTTTGTGATCTGTGTAGATCCAGAACTGTCTGTCAATCAGTAACACCCTATACAGTCTTACCGCCACAATTATTGCGTATAACTCCCTCTCACAAGTCGACCACTTCTTTTGCGCAGAATTCAGACTTTTATTAAAATATGCAATGATTCGTGTCTTTCCCTCCATTATTTGACCAATAAATCCACCCACTGACGCATCTGACGCATCGGTTTGTACCACTTTCTGTGACTCCTCGTCTGGGTGGCAGAGCACCGGTGCCGATATCAATGTCTTCTTTAGATCATTAAAGGCCTGTTCGCACTTTTCTGTCCACTGGAAAGCTTTCTCTTTCTTCAATAAGTCATATAACGGGCGGGCATTACGGCCAATGCTCGGCACATAATCTTTGCAGAAATTAAGCCCCCCTAGAAAACTTCTTACTTGTTTGATGTTCTTCGGTGCTTTTATATCCTGAATTGCTTTCACCCTCTCTTCGCACACTTCTATCCCCTCTTTGGAGACTATATGTCCTAAGAATTTAATTCTTTGTTTAAAAAACTGACACTTTTTCCCATTTATTTTGAGCCCATATCCTACAATAAGACTCAATAGTGTTCTCAGATGTCGTATGTGTTCATCCCATGTCCTTGAGTAGCACATTATGTCATCAATGTATGCAATGAGGAAATGGTATTTGTGTTCTGCAATCATCCTATCAATCAGATGTTGCATCGCCTTTGGTGACGACTTCAGCCCCATCGGGAGTCTTGACATTTCTAACAGTTCTCTCGATGTCCTAAATGCGGTTTTCCAGCGATCTCTGGTCGCTACTGCTATCGCATAGAAGGCTTTTGTTAAGTCTATACTACTAAACCATTTTGATCCACTCAATGCCTCCAGTGCTTCCTTCACACTCATATAAGGGTATTCTTCGCATATAATATACTCGTTCAGATGTCTATAGTCTATAGTCACTCTCGGGGTCTTCCCCTCCACTTTCACTAACACTACTGGATGTGCTAATTGGCTTCTAGACGGGACTGCTATAGAATACTTCTTCATTTGTTGTGCCCATTCATTGATCAACAATTGGTCTTTTGGCGAATAACGATAGTATGGTAAGCGCTTGAGCTCCAGTCCAGGTCTTGTGTTTATTGACTGTTCAAAACTATCACAAAACCCAATGTCGAAATCGTGTTGACTGAACGCCTCTTTGTTTTGCCATAATATCTCTTCTGCTTCTCTTCTTCTTGATTTCGACACTTCCTTTAGACTGTTTTCAAACTGACTTAAAAACAATTCTTTCTGTTGTTCTGCAGTTTGTGCTTCTATGCAATTAAAATCAATAGTATTGTCATCACTCATCTCCTGTTCGATCTGTTTCTCCATCGGCTTAAGCATAATATAATCAAACATCTCATCCATTCTTTGGCTTATGTAGACCTCTTCGATCTCTATTCCCTCCTTGGGATTGAACTCATTTTCCACTTCTGGACCATATCCTCCTTCAGTCATTTCCGCAATTCTATCGCGTTTTGCAGACATACCCCTTCCTGAGTGGTTCTCAAACTGATTCTTGGGTTCAGCCATTCTGGCTTCGAATGATATCGCGACTGTTGTCCTGTCAATGACTGTCCGTTCCTGACTGGTGCTGTCAATGACTGTCACTTCTCCAGTTCCCGATTCAATATTCATTCGACATGATTTCAAGAAATCCATTCCCAATATCAGTGGTGTGGATGTCGTCTCTGCGACAAACACATCGATTCTATGTCTGTTGCCGTTGAAGTTGAAACTCAGTTCAATTCTTCCGACACTTGTGCTTCTCTGAGCCACAGCTGAAGTTATATTTAGTTCTAGATCTGTGTCTAACTTAAGACCCAATTTTTCAATCAATCCAAGAGATGTGAGACAATACTCTGATCCGGTGTCCAGAAGGCAGTTAAGTTTGTATCCATTAATCGTTGCTTTGATGTCCGGGCGATGTCCTAAAAACCGTATTTGACTGTCCTTTGAGGGATTTGTATGAATGGCGTCAACTCTACCCTCTATGAGTCCGCCACTGGGTTTAATCGCTCTTCACTGTTGTCCACTACCTCTGCTGCAGATATTTTCCCGTCCAATCTTCTTGTGAAATGACCTGATTTGTTTTGTTCGTTCTTTTGTGGACTATTTTGTCTATTTTTCCCTTTCTTTGGGCAGTCATAGAACCAGTGCTCATCAGTCTTGCACTCCTGGCATTTAAACTCATATCTCTTTGGACTCCTCTGGTTCTGACCCTTATTTTGTTGTCTGAACCCTTTCCCTGTCTTTATAAATCTCGGATTCTGAACCTCACTTGTAGTGCTCTGTTTTCGCGGCTCATTTCTCTGAACATTCTCTTCCATTCGCACCGCTTGAATAATGTTATTAATCACGTGAAACGGATTTCCAGACATCCCGTGTGTATCTACTCTTCTCTGTACTTCTGGTGAGAATTTTCCTATGATGTCAATGCCGATACTTGACCCGTCTGTGTCCCCTATAATCGCTGCTAACTCATAGCACTTATTGAAGAATTCCTCCGTGTTCTTAAAACTGTCTGTTCTTATGCTCTTCAATTCCAATCGTGCCAACGCCACCTTATGTCCAATGTCAAACGCTGCTATCACTTTCTTTCTGTAGGCCTCCCATTCCTTGTCTTTATATTTATCATATATTTCCTTATATCGCAGACTATGTGCCGAACAGATGTGATTACCCATCAATGTCTTCCACTTTTTCTGGTTCACATTACTCCACACAACTCTCCGTTCAAAGTCATCAATCCATACCTTTATACTGTCATTCAGTCAAAATTCCTTAATTTTGATATCTCTGTGACTCTTTTCTGACAGAAGGTCTGCCAATCGTGACAATGTGTTAATCGACTCATCTGTGTTTTGAGTGCTATTTCTGCGATATTTATTTACTACTTCTGCATTGGTCTCATTTTCTTCCGATTCCTCACCACTATCCGATTCCTCACCTAAATAGTGTGATTCACTGCTCTTTGACTTCCCCTTATTTGCTTTATTTTGTTTCAGTGAGTCTGCTTTATAGCTGTGGACCACTTTTGACCCCTTTATTGGAGAACTGGGTTTAGACTTTACTTTCCTCTTCTCGTTACAACACGATGTGTCTGTGCATTCGCATTGTTTAATCGCATTCAGATCGCAATTACACTCTTTTCTATTCATAAGTGTTTCTATGTTCCCGCACACCTCTTGTATTGCGTGTCCCGCCTTATTCTGATTGTCGGTCAGGTCCAGGATGTTCTTTGCCATCCCATTGAGGTCTTTTGAGTTCTGTTTTTCTCTTTCCTTGAGTTGGAAAATCTCCTGTTCCAGCATTTGAACCTTCTTATGAACCTCAATAACCTCTCTTCGCATGAGTGCTATTGTTTGATTCGAGTTATCGTCTTTTTCTTCATAGACTTGAACTGCTCTACTAAGCGATTCCTTCGCTTCTGACAACTCCTTCCCTAATCTCTTGATGTCTTCCATCGAATTGTCATATCGTTTCTGTACTGTTCGACATCTGTCCATTGCTGACTCATATCTGAGTTTTTCCACTCTCTCTGTGTTCTGAACTTCAGCCAGTCTGTCATTAAAGTTCATCTCTCTTTCGAGTCTTTCATTACTTGACATTTGGATTAGCTGTTCATTCTTTAACTCCAACTGCTGTACTCTTGTCTTCACTTCCTGTAACTGCAGTCGCATTTCCTGTCTTATTTGACTCCTTTCCTTATTAAACCGCTCTTCCATTTGTCTCAGAAACTCTGTCGCCATTTCCTCTGTATTATTCGATGTCTCCGTCCTATCAGATTCTCTGCTTTGTGTCGACTCCTTAATGATATTCGCCATTTCTCTGAAGTCCTGTTTCTCCACTTCTTTGCCGATTATCAACGGTCTCCTTATCGCTGAGACTCACCTCCGTATTGACAACTCCTTGATTTTGGACCTCTGTCGCCCCTGTTGTCAGCGTCTGTCTCGGGTTGTGCTCTATCCTATCTCCGATTCTAAACACTTCATCTGTGTTCATGCTCTCATTATTTGGACGTTCGACCTCCACATTAACCGCATCTCTCGGCTGAAGAAAAGAGTGTTCCACTCTTCTCCTAATGGTTCCCATCCAGTTCTGTACTGTTTGCGTCACATTATTACGAGCCATTGATCGGGTGGTCATCCTATTCGCTGCTGACATCGGTATTTCTGATAGATTCACCTCCCTTTGGACCAGATAATCGTTAAGTGAGGGTCTGCTTACCCTCACAATCGGTGTTGAGTTCTCCTCAATGGCTGTCCTGTTGGCCAACTCTCTCAAGTTAGAGATCGCTTCCGCCAGAATTCCGAACTCCTCTCTAATATCAATGTTTCCCACTCTGTGTCTCCTCTCCGTATCCACTCAACCGTCAACCGGATGTACAGTAGTTGCACCCGATCTAACAATTGAACCTCTCGCCTCCACCAGTGATAAGAGCTTGGCGACTCCAGCCGTCCTTGGGTGACGTAGCTGTCCTCGTTTGGGGTCTACCGAACTCTCAACACAATTACTTATAATTGCTCTTTACTTGAGATGACCGCTGACTATGTCCTCAGTCCCTCAAACCTCAGATATTACCAGAATCAGTGAATACTTTTAGATTAGGAGATATATTAAGACCGCTGGCCTTATACCAAATCGTTATATAAAACCGTTTATTAAATAATTAAATTAAAACTATATTACAAATTATATTAACACAAATTTGGCTATTATTATAACATTGATTTACAACTCTTCTTAGATTCAAAAACACCGCTGACTTCACACTTCAGAGTCTAGTCTAAGAGTGCCTTTTTAAGAGTCCCTTTAACTCCTCGTGTGTTTGTTGACATACGTCATACATTGTCTGTTAGATTCCGGGTTCTTTAACAAATGATGTCTTTTATTAGTCTATATAAGAATAGCCTCTATCAGTTTAGTCAATGAATTGATTCCCAATTCAGTTATATTCGCATAACTTATACACAAAAATTGAAGTTTTGGTAAATGTTTTTCAATGTCTGTAAAAAAGCCGTCTTTAATGAAATTATTCTGAAATCCAAGTGTTATATGAGTTAATTGTTTGCAATCACTCAATGATTGACTCAATA
>JAQIXY010000243.1:0-10517 GCA_034699165.1 Adoristes ovatus | reverse complement strand
TGACTTTGAGTTGGGTGGGCATCCCTAATTTACGTCATATTCAATAATATTCAGATACAATGGAGAAATTGATAAATCTAAGGGGAAATAAACAAAAACAAAACTGAATACTACGGTAAAAATATGATGTTATAATGAGAATATTACAAAACTGAATTATGTTTTAATTATAGACATAATACCCGATGTCGGCATATGAAGGGAAAGATAGGAATATTTTGAAAAATTCTGTCACAACTCATGGTTGTACTGTAAGTTACAGTCTGTAACAGTACAAAGCAGTAAATCGCCCTGGTTGACTAACCACACTTTTTGAATATCAATTTATTACTTTTCACAGTTTCTCACAAGAGGAATATCTGATCTATGAATTCACAGGAGGGTGTATTTCACTCTGCATTTCTCTGCATCTCTACTTGAATTTTCATTTAAAAAAAAGTGTGAAATAGCAAACTGGAAACCGAGTTTTCAAAAAATGGTTACTTTGGCGCCATTTTTCGCAAAAATGTTGCCAAAATCAGAGGGAGGAACCTATATTTTTTCTTCGTGACGGGGGGGGGGGGGGGGTATTTTACAAAATATTCGATCACTGGGTAGGGGAATTTTGCCCATCCCTAGCAAAAATACATACAAGCTTAATTTTAATAATTAGTATGTATACAAAGAAAAAGTTCACGCTAAATACTAAATATTGGGAAATTGCGAAAACAATCGATGACTTTCTACCTAAAGTTGAAAGCCTGGGCTTATTTACAACATTAGGCTGGAATACAAAAGTTGCTTTGATTTGATACGACTGTATAAATAATAATAAATATTCTATTACTAAGACATTATTCATTCTCATAGCCCCTAACCCTTTAATCTCTATTATATTAAGTATTATAATAATAGGGCTTAATCTCTGTCAAACCTCAATCTAATACAATAAACTCACCCTAAGGTAGTGTTACTGTAATAGACTTAATATTATTTTCAAATTTTAATCAATACTCACTTATAAATCCAAAACTCTATTATTCACTAATAGAAAGTCTGGGGTTTTGTGAATTTGATGTGAAAATATTGTTAAAACGAATCAATAAAAAGTGAGGAAAGAGTTGAACAATATTTTAGACAAATATTAGAAAATTAGACCAATTTTTGATTTAATATAATTGAAATTCAATTATTGAATTCAAACATGGATTTAGATTTTGATTTAATTGATTTCAATGTTGAGGACAATCAATGCATTAATAAGAAGACATCGGAAGGAATGGTCACTCAGAAGGAGTTCAGAAAACCGATTAAAAGCCATAATTTTATTATTAAAAATAATAACAAAACAAATGACAAACAGAAGACAAATGAAGTGAAGAACGACAACAACAATGAGAACGAGTCGGACATTAATAGTATTAATACTTATGAAAGGATTCATCAAAAGTATTGCAACTCTGAAGTCGGCTCTCGCTTAAGGACTCCCAAGACTTCGGAAGCGGTCTTTCGTTTAAGAAGACCTAAAATATTGTATCAAAACATTAAACACTAAATAATTGACTTCTTTTGCTTTAAATATCAATAAATAAAACGCATTTGACCTCAAATTTAATACTAATTCGATGTAATCTTTGATTAAAAGTATTTGTAAATTAACTAAAACTGAATTGAATTTTGAATAAAATATTTGTTTTTTTGTCAGATTTAGTTAATATTTTTTGTATTTAGACTAAAATGAGAAACACATGAAATAGTGGCCAACGATATATTGATGTAATGAGTGGACAAACATTGAGTTAATTTAAACAAACGGATCGATATTTGATAGAAAGCAAAGACAGTCTGAGAGGAGATAGAGATAGAGATGTCGAGGAATAAGTAGTGGTTTAATGAAGCGATTAAGGGTTCGCTCAAAACGATCCAATAAATTGAGTTTCAAGTCTTGTATGTCTTGTGATTCGCAAACAAATGGATTTCTCTTAAATTAATCTTATATTTAGTAAATGTAGTGACGCTTCAAATCTTCATTCAATCTATTCTTAGAATTAGACAAAACACTAATTTTTTGGATTTTTCTGATTTCAAATTAAAACAATTCAATTAATTGAGGGCTAAATCGAGAAAATCTAAAATTAAACGAACACTTCATTTGGGATTTATTTGTTTTACAATTATTTTTTCAGACTTTCATTTGACTTAATTTATATTCAAATAATATTTAATTTTTATTTCTTTAATAAAATTTATACTTATTTTAATCAATGATTTATATATATATAATTAATTTTCACAATAATTCTTAAATTAAAATTAATTAAATTAAAACTAACACCAAAATCACTTTTCTTCAAATCGTTATCAGAATAAGAATTACCGAAAGTATGAAAATATTTGCAGAATTATAAACCTTAAAGTGAGATATCAATAGAGTATTGAATCAACCATTAAGTAGCAGTGGTTTCTGCCCCTGAGTTGCTCAGTGAGGCATTGAGTGCAGCCCTGGCCGCCTCGATCTTCTTTTCAGCCGCATTGGCCGCTGCAGTGGATCGGCTGAAATCGGCGACAATCAAGAAGTAAGAGGCCACGGCTGCTATGGTCTGGGGTTAACATAATGAATATCACATAAATTAATTTAATTTAAATGAAAATATAATATAATATAATCGCTTACATTAGAAATACTGGCATTTGTTATAACAAAAAGGTCGAGACATGAATAACCAATAGTGGGTCCGCGAACTCGATGTAAGAAAGTGGACATCTTTTAGGGAAAACAATTGTTTGGTTAATACACTTAAAGTATTCAAAAAGAATTTTCAAAATTACATTGACTTCCAAATCAATAGGCAATTGAAGCAGAGATAGTGTATGTAATGCTGTGTATGGACTGTGAGCCTAATTATAGGGTTCAATGAATTTAATAAAAATAAACTCTTCAGAAACTCTTA
Organism: Adoristes ovatus; assembly: GCA_034699165.1. NCBI lineage: Eukaryota > Metazoa > Arthropoda > Arachnida > Sarcoptiformes > Liacaridae > Adoristes > Adoristes ovatus. The sequence continues at coordinate 7,587 of JAQIXY010000243.1, read as the reverse complement.
GTTTTAAAAGTAATTTACTTCAGCCGAAACGTCTGCTGCAGAGAGCGATACAAAGCCTAGGAATAGTAATGTGTGGAGGAATACAGTCCACGTGACGATTGCCAACAGATCATCAAATTCGGCAAAGAATAGGTTATAGAGAGCGTAACAGTTGCAGGGAATGAGACACATGTAGTTGAAGAATATGAACGACTGCCAGAAATTGTTCGACTCATCTACTAATTCGCAAATCTCATTGTGTTCGTAGTAAAGAGTGGACAGGGCGTTGTTCTTACTGCCCAACGGTCCTGGATCTGATTCAGCCAAAGCCTCGATGTCTTTGCAAACCTGTTTGAATCTATTGCTTAGAATCAGACAAATCAGATTGAAGTAAGTCATTGTAAACATATTGATGCCCGACATGTAAAACACCCAAAGAGTCTGAATGCCTATCCAGGGGAGAAAGAGTCGGAAGGAAGCCATGTCCATGTTCTCCCAGGCAGTCCTAAACCACAAATCGCATTATTTTAAAGAATTTTTAAAAATAATATATAAAAACTAATTTACATAACATATAGAGCGCCGATCAAACCGGTTGAGGCCAAGACAATTACGTTATTGATAAATATCGTAATTTTAGTTCGTTTTTCATGACTATTAGTGTCATATTTGGCAGTTCGGGCGCTATTACTTTGCAATTGTTTGACAGAGACAAAGGGCACGAGCCATGCCAGCTGTGCACAGGCAGGCAATGACAGAGAAAAGAAATGACCGAAAGTGTCGGCTTTATTAACTAAATTTATGGTAATTATAGTTTTAGTTAAGCTATACTTCCTGTTCGTTCCTCACGAATATAGTGGCGCAGATTGCACTTTGGAGTGCATAGTAGAAGGTAGGCATCAAATAATACATACGGTAATCGTTCCAAAAGCCAGAGATGTCGCCCAACATTAGCTGAATCTCACGATCGCCGATAAACATCAAAACAAATGATCGAATGGCAAAAAACCATAAAATGGCACAAATCAGTTGACAATAAAGTCTTTTGAGGTTCGCTGAAGTCTTGTCTTGCTTTATAGGGCCATATCTTTGGCCAAAGTCTAGTCCAGTGGATATAAGGCTTTAAAACAAAACAATTTATTACAACATTTACATAATTGAAGTTTTTGTTATTCTTCAGACGGATTAATACAAAATACCCGAATATTTTGAAGTAGAAATCGTAAGAAACTTTAGGGCCATTCTCATAGCTAACAGTGTTGGCCGCCGGGGGGTTAAAGGTTTTACGGCTTTCCATTTGGTGTTGCATTTTGTCTGAAGACACCAGAGTTCGGATTCACTACAAAACCGATAAGACGTAGATTTGAATTATATTATCTTGACTTTGAAATGCGATATCTCTAGAAAAAGATCGTCAAATGAAAAATTAGAATAAATATTGGATTTTTAGTTCATTTCGTGACAAACTTAATGATCAATTTAAAGAAAAAAATAGCTTAATTTGCGTGATATGTGCACACCGTTTGCGTAATGCGATCTTTACTTGAAGTCAGAACTTATTTTCAAATAAAATTTTATCGATTATTCAAATTATTTGCAGAATTAAAATAAATATTATATATTTAAATGGTCCCGTCCCATTCTTGACAGCAGGTTTCATACATTTGTTGCTCTTTCTATAGTCAAGTCTTAGTTGACCCTCAATTGTATTCAATACAGTTATATCTAACGAAGACGTTTTTGTCTTATTGTATTAAAAATAATGTAATAAAAATCGATTTAATTAATTAATTGAATGAAGTCTTTTAAGAACTGCACTGAACTTCTTCGTTAAGAAAAACTGTTTTTTCTTAGTTTGAGAAACACTTTAAAAAAGTATTTTGAGATAAAAAATATTACAAAATTCTAGTTTATATATTAAAATTTGTAATTGCTTCATTATTTTTAAATTCGTGGTTCTATCAAATAAGCGTTAAATATAGAATAGATTTTTGAATTAAATTTTAACTTCACATAAAATTCTTGTGCTCTTTAATCAGATTTTTGTTTTGTAACAAAAGTAGATAATTACTAATCGAAGGATTAGTATTGTTGGCCCTAAAAAAAGATGTTCTAAATTTATATAATGATTATAAAGAGCTTTTAGATTTTCTAATTAAAAATTCTGCTTTAAAGGCGATGGCAGAGGTTTGAATTGGTAGTTACGGAATTAATAATTATAGTCCCATATTGTAGCATGGTCCATTCAATAACAGTTTATAGAAAAATATTCTTCTAACTATAAACATAACGAGATTCTTCGCATTTTATTCTTTAATTTCAAACTTAATTTAAAGATAAATCAAATGAGATATCTCTACTATTTTTTCACTAAAGCCATATAAATTACAGAAAATTATGGTTAAGAAATTAAGCTTGATTCACCAACAAAATCATACGTTCAAAGTAAAATCAGGGATGCCCAAAGGGGTATTATCATAAAACCCCCCCTCCTGTTTCGAAAATGTTGGAAAATACTTAAAATTGCCCATTCGATACATTTACAAGTTTCCTATTCATAATAACTTATGAATCTTAAGATAGACTTAATTTCCGTCTCCTCTTAGCACTAGACTTATTCAATCGTTTTTCAATCACCACTAGTATAATCCTAAATTTTTACTGGTTCGTCAAAATTTGAGATATTGCCCGTGCCGTGACTTGGAGGAATTTGGTGATCCCTGGTTTTTATGATACTTTGTTTCATATCTTTAATACCAGAAAGATATCAAAATTAGTTTAACTCTCATTCAAAAGCTTTAAATTAATTAGGGTTTCATTCATTTTATGGATAAAAATTTGACAAATTATGCTTTTGTTGTTTACTCTACTCTACACACAATGCAAAAGCATATGAATTATTATATTCTATATCTTATGTCTATTTTATTTTCTTAATTTGATTTTTCTATTCAAACACTGATCGTTAAAATTGTATTATTTTTAAAAAATTCTTATGAAAATGACTTGTTTTTAGTGTATTTTCTTAACAAAAGAAATCACAACAAACTTCAAAAATATTTCACGACATGACTCGAAAAAATAGTTTTATGTTTTGGTTTTTATTTTATTCTCTTATCTGAAAAGAAAACAAATGACACAAAAGGGCACAAAATATATCCGATCTTTACTTTTTCACAATTTCTGAAATTACTGAAAGCTTTCTCTCAAACTATTAATAGATTTCTCAAACAAAAAATTTTATAATAATTTTGAATTGAGATTACTTTCAAAAAAATCCCCTTTCCTTCATATTTGGAGTATATATGAGCCATCACTCAATATTAAGGCACAGATACCAGATTCAGTCATATCTAGTGTTCAAATTAAAAAAAGTGAATCTACAATAAGAGAGTTGAAAATGTACTATATTTAGAATAAGAGTTTATGGTCTCTGATCTGAGTTGAAAAGCAATTTATATGAGCGAAATCGTTGGGCCATAAAAAGTATGACAGAATTGGAATAAAGAGCAGACAATAGAGAGTGTATGACATTAATTATATCGCATATCAAACTAATCAAAACTTAAAATCACATATTTGTGGCTTTGAATTGATGTTAAATTTAATTATAATTTTACGGACAAATTGTCTCCAAAAGAAAGAGATTTAATTTTAATTATAATTTTAAAAGAAAAATAAATTAAAGACAAAAACGAGTTAAGAATTAAGAATAAAGTGAATACTAATTAATTGATTAACGCATTCATTCGTAGGATTTATTAAAATAAATACATAAATATTTAAAAATAATATTAATTCTGAAAAGTTTTGAACAGAAATAAAATTTTATCAAAAAATATTAAAATTTTTATAATTAATTAAAGTATTGAATCATTTAATGAATTAATGATTTAATGAATTAATATGCAATACGTCTGTAATTATTATAATTTTAGTCTAAACGTAATTAAAATATTATTCGAAAGAATAAAGAAATTATTTTTAAAAATTTTATATCAATGACTGGAATAATAGCAAAAGTGGAGAATAAATGGTTTAAAGAATATTCTTTTGAATAATCGATAAATTCGTGAAAACTGTTCAGTAATTTGATTCAAGAATAAGACTTTTGATGCCATCTATTGATTGTAATTATATATTGAATATAGAGTTTGACGTAAATTATGAACAAAACATTTGAAATGATTTTTGTCTTAAATTTTTAAAAACAAATTTAATAATTGTGTTATTAATTGAATTAATTTGATCTCAAATGTCATGTCTTATCCAATAAGTCATAAAACAGTTGTAATATTAGACGAAAGTAATCACTTCTTAGAGACGAGTTGTGAGCAGACCTTTGAGTTCGATGTAATCAACAAATCCCGTCAGCCGTCGGCTATAATCCCGTTGTGTCCGATCAGCAAATCTTTGTGGACCTGTTCTGTAGAAGCGATTTCAGAGTATTGTCGCTTAGTTTGGGATATCTTTCCGAACGGCGAACGACTCATTCGGTTTGTTGTTTGCGGAACCGATTCGGCAAATGATATAAATGACTGGAATAGTGAAGACCAGACTCTCCAGAACTGTATGGAATGGTTGGCCAAATGCAGTGCAATCGCACACTCGAAGGCCAAACAGTATAAACCGTTAGAAAAAAGTCAAATAATTAATGGATTCCATAAAGCAATTGAAGCGCTTTCAGAGCCGACACAACTCCAGAACAGCCATAAAAAGGATTCGTCGAACGAGTTGTCGACTGATCTTTCAAATCGCGGCCGAATTGTATGCATTTCGTCGTTTCGTAACGATTCTCACATTAAATCAATTGAAGAATCGGTTAAAGAGTTAATAATCGAAAGAAACGAATTAATCGGAAAACAAAAACAAATTGATATAAATTGTCGTTTAATGCAAATTAATTTCTGTGAATTAGTCTTTATTAATACGTTTCCAATCGAAGACCAAAGCATGACTTCAAAGATTGTTGAGATTCCGAGACATCAATTGACACCATTGGTGTCCACTGAAGTACATTCGGTAAAATCGGGTCGTTTTTTGGCCGCAAAGCTATCATATCTGGTATTAATACATTACGATTTGGCCTCGACTACAGTCACCGGTATTCCAATGAAAGAGGAACAAAATGCCAGCTCTTCGGCCAACTATGACGTCGAGATAGTCCACTCCTCTGAAGCTCATACCGAGTCATTCAAGTCCGGGTCTATGACTGCAGAAGGAGTTTGTGTTAAAGCATTTCGGGAGGGATTCTCTTACGACACGATTACTCTGAAGTGGTGTACCCCCAGAACCAATGCAGTCGAACTTCACTACTGCACATCTGCTCATCGAATCACATCCGTTGATGTCAACAGTCGACCCGCAAGTTGTTTGACTAACTTTTTATTAAGCGGAAGGACTGTTATGTTAGAAATGCCGCGTTTGAAGGGCTCGAAAGTCATGTCTCATATGCTGTCGAGTCATTGCGGAGAACTATATATTCACACATTAGGCACCGGCAGATCCACTCTTGAAGACCCGCCCTCTATAAGTGAGGGAAGCGGTGGTCGGGTAACTGACTATCGGATCAATGATTTCGGAGAAATGATGAAAAAGAATCGATTGGTTTCGTGTCGAGTCATACAAACGGCTAATAAAGAAGTTTTGTTTCCGATTGAAAAGGCCAAGCAATCCCTGAGCAAACAGACAATGTACTGGCCATTAGCCATAGGCCATACCATTCTATACAACATACAAATCCAAATTCAGAATTTTCTAAACTTAGTTCCAAAAGAGTACTTAACTGAAGAGGAAGTCCTCGAATGTAAGAAAGCTATCTATCATTTGGTGGGAATGGAAAGCAAAGGCACTAATCTGCCGGTGCCTACCATTGGCGTCAAAGGCAAAGGACCTAAACGTGAAGAACTGTATCGAATGCTTTGGAATGAAATCGAGTACTTTCTGCGCTCTCATTGCGTAACTCCAGAACACAATAATATTCTGACCTGTCTTTTGGAATGTCGTTCAAAACCAGACCAACACTCGACTACCGGTGCTCTTCGGACCCCAAACACTGATACGAATGACGAATCGATAAAAAAGCAAACAAATGGCTCGAAATCGTCAGAAAGTGAGTGGGCCTGGAAGGAGTTGAATGACTGGGCCAGACATGAACTCAACCATATGAATGACAACAAAACACCCGAACCAGTGGTCAAAAAGTTTAAAACTAATCCAATCGAATCATTAAATAAGAGCCCGTCTTCTGGTTCGCAGTCTTTGCTCAACATTTGGACCAATAAATTGAATGAAGAAAATTCGAAAAAACGTTTGGAATTTATCGGTCGAACCAATTGTGAGGGAAATGTCGCTAAACTTTATGTAAATTTAAACGACAAAAATGAAAACATTTGATTGTCTTATTTGAAAACATCTCTCACATTCATCTCAATCTTCAATCAAATCTCTATTCTATTATAAAAATAATATTTTTGAATAAATTTAAATCAAATAATTTGTTTTAATTTTATATTTTCACAACTTATTTATTTTTAAAAATGATTTTCATTCAATCTTTTTTTAAATATAAATCTTGAGGTAATCCAAACCTTTTCAACCATTGCTTATGTCTTAAAGGCGTATATTAAACAAATTATTTATTTTTAAATAAATTCATTATAAGTTTAATAAAAATCTTTGTAGTCTTAATAAAAAGTATTTTTTAAGAATGAATTTTTACATCGATTTTTCAATTGATTTTGTGTAATATTTTAATTATTTGTATATTTTTATTTGGATTCTTTAGTTTTAATCATTACATCGACAGGCGGTGTATTTTTCCGGCGAGAGTCTAGGAATAGATACAGGTAGTAGTAAAATTGGCAAAGGGTACAGAAAATGCAGAAAATGTTTTTATAAAAAAAATTAAAGAAATTATGCAATAATTTGACAGAAATGCAAATTCTCTAAGAGGTTGTATTACACAACCCTTGTTCACATTTCGCAAAGGATTACCCCTTTCTGGCTTTAATATAACTTCAAAATGGTTTTAAGAATTTTTAAACCCTAATTATACCTAAATATAGTAATGGAAACATTATTTCAATAATAAACGATAATTGAATTTTAAGTAAATCTATCAGAATCTAGCATTGCAATAATAGAGAGTGCAATTCAATATTATGAAAGTATAAAAATTATTAGACTTATCATCTGATTATTCTCAATCGTCAATTATTTGATTCGAATTATCTGATTCGAAATCTATACCAGTACACTATATTCTCCATTTAAGGGAACGATCGGTGCAACGAAAACTTGTCCCTCAAATCGCGAGGGATTAGTACACAATTATTAACTGTCTTAGAGGACAAATATGTGTCGTTTACAATCTTATTAAATCGAAATTCCCTCAAATCGTATGCAATAAATTTATAAATAGTGTTTAAGAATCAAAATACTATGTTTTACGCTTTAAAAGATAACTTTAATGTCCCGCTTACACTATTGTGATTTACTTTTTGGAGGAGGTTCGCCATGGTGGAGGTCTAGGCCGGACTACCCCCTGGCATTTTGACCGGATACCCCTAAGGCTCTACGCCCGGTGTGGGGGGGGGGGGGGGGGGG
>JAQIXY010000242.1:0-10534 GCA_034699165.1 Adoristes ovatus | reverse complement strand
ATGACAACGAGAAAGGGGAGGGGTAAATACCCCAAAGTGATAATCAAAGTGATTATTTTTATCCCAAAAACCAAATGACTATTAAAGATGGAATAAATTTTTATAGAATTTAATAAAATATGACTCTATTTCAATAAATTCTTCAAGAATTGAATGATATATATCATAAGAATTTGCTAGATTTGGTTAATTTAACAGAATTGAGACTCTGTTACTTGAATTCAACACAAAGAACTGCTGCGTGGGATCAGAAGGATTTGACAAACTCATAAAGAGCACTTTGCACAGTACCTGCCTGTGCTGTGTATCTTTGGTTTTCTATATTACTTTCTTCTTTTACTTTCGATTCAGTTAAGCGTTAAACTAACAAATGATTTGCGAATGTATTCAATATATTGGAAGTAAAGGAGAAAAATAGACGGATTATGCAAATTATGCTCAGATTTAGTATTGATTTTCTACTTATTCCAGTCGAGCGAATAGAGAAAACTTTTCTTAAAAACCGAGAGAAAAAAATTGTCAAAAATTTTATTTCAAGTCATTTACAAAGAAAAAGTATCATTCATTTTATGGAAGCATTCGTTTCTTTCTTTTTCGCTAAAAAATAAAGTTTTGTTCTGAATGTTTGTCAAAGTTAAATATCGTGTAGAAAAATCTTGTGCTCCATATATATTACTATATTTATACAGTAGAGTAGTGTCACTGAAATCCTATGCTTCACAATATATATATATATTCTGTCAAAACATATACTATATTTCAATCGATAGTATATTTGCGAAAAAAGAGAGAGAATTCCTAAAAGAATATATATATTCACAGCAGAAGAATAGCCAATAGAATAGTCAGTGAATTATTCAAAGGATAAAAGTTCAATAAATAGATTTTCGATAAGTGACACCAAAAATCAAAGTACTTTATCGTTTTGATCCTCTCTTTTCTTTCTCTTCTCTTATTCTTATAATTCTTTTTCTTTCGTTACGGAATCGCAGAAAAATATATTTCATTTTATATGAGTTAAACGTATTGTCAGAATCGAAGTAAAAATATTTGACAACAAAAATGAAATCTTGTTTTGTTTTTTCTACAAAAACATCTGCCGTTCAGTGAATTTAAAGACAAACTTTCGTTTATTACTTCCATTTCTTTACAAATTTGATTCTTATTAATAAACGAAACTAATATATCACTGATATTGTGGTAGAATTTCTGATTTTAATTAGTGTTCAAACCCTTAAAGCATAAGAGATAACATTTTTTTTGACAGAAAATCACGTTTTCATACATCTTATACTCTATTCTATACTTTATATAACCCGAAGACATAAAATACTATCGATTTTTTTGTTGAAAAATTTCTGTTTGAAGTTTTAACAATATTTGAAAAGAGACTCAAAGAATTGAGTTCTAAGACAATAGCCTGACTTGAATTCAAGTGTGAAATATAATACTTTAAATGAGACCCAATTGCCATCACTAAAGGGATAATAATAAATAGATTCCAAACAAAACTCTATGTTTTTGACCGGAGGTATAGATAGAATTGTGAACCAAATTATAATACTTTAGATTCAGTTTCCAGAAAATAAAATAAGTTTTGCCCCAAATATATAAATAAATAGTAAACACAAATAAAAAGCTAAATATCAATAAAATTGAATTTCAGTCAATTCTACTCTTTTAGGAACTCAACTGAATTCATATCCGATTTTATTATTTAAGAAAGGGCTCTAACTTTGAAGCCTTTTGGCAATTCTGGAGAATAACAGAATTTCACGCTTCAGGTGAGAGATAAGGAGTAAAATGACTATTCATATACTTATAAGTGTTTATATATTTAAAGTTAGATTCACTGTTCAGGCCTTTGTATTTACAGGGATAGCAGGGAGGGGGATTTGAAAAATTTTCCAGAAATCAGGGGGGGGGGGTTAAGATCTTTTGGTCATCCTTTTTCTTTTTCCCAATTTTTCCAAAATCAACGCAGAAGGGGTGCAATATCCCAAATCTTTTGAAACAGGGGGAATCAGGCTGTAACCCGACCCCTTGGTGATGGCTGTACAATAAATTCAGAGAGTTTTCTAAAAATGTTAAGAATTCTTTACATTTAAACTTAATATATATTTTTATTCTTATCATAAAAAGTGCTAAAGTTTTGCATAAGAATATGAACACAAAAACATATAAAAATAAATAAATATAACTGATCTGACATTAAGTTTATATAACTAATGGCAAAGAATACAGTATATTAACTGAAATTGAGTCCAATTCCCAGAAATTATTAATTTTTATGGCGATTCTGGTGTTGAACACACAGAATAAGCACTTTTTGCTCTTAAGAATCTAATTATGTTTAATAATTATTTGAGTGTCTCTTAAGATATTATTTATAATTGCACTCAATATATCTTCTGAATTAACTTTTACTCCAAATATGTTTGGAAAGGATTTGTCAAATAAATTGATTTCACTTTTTCTTCTTCTTGTGTTTCTGTCAGACTGTGCTATAAGACTGTGGAGTGATTTGAAACTATCAGATCTTTTTTTGAAGAAGAAAAATAAACTGAATTCTCTTTGAAATTCAGGAAAAAAATCAAAATTTTTTAAACAAAAAGAATAATTACTTTTTATTCTGTCGAATAAGAAAAATCTTCTTTTTTTGAATGTCTTTTATTTAAAAAGAACTGAACAAAAGTAAAGTCCTGGAGAACAAGCAGTCTTTTGTTCCTAAGTTTTATCAAAACAATTTCTAATACTCAATAGAATTAAACTTCAAATGATATTTTCAGAAAACCATTTATTTTAGGTCTGAGAAAATCTTCCCTTTTTTTTGCTTTGAATTTATTTCCTATAAAAAGCTTTGGAGTCTTTAGTAAAGAATCTCAAAACAGAGCTCTACTTCTTGTGTGTATTGTATGAAAACCTTTCGGCAGATGATTGAATGGCGTTAAATACAAATATTTGTTCGCCCATTCATTCAATGTTTTGCAACTTTTTTATCGCTTAATTCACAAGTTTTGACAACAATTTCTGTCTTTTGATAAAAATAAATATATCAGAAACAGAATATAACAAGTTGGGGAGAAACAGAACATAACGGGGGGATAAATCCTCGACTGAACAAAACTCAATTAGAAAATCTGATTTCTGAAGTGTTATTTGAAAATTACTTCGAGTATACATTTCTTTCATGATATGAATGTTAAAAGTAATTTCAAAATTAATTTACAATCAAATTACACGAATAGAGAAGATTGTATTGAAGTACTTCATAAAAATATAACCATGTTTACTTTTTAAAGTACTAGAACAGAGTGCTATTTGATGTATGGAAAGGTAAAACTCATTCAGTGAACGACTTTTTATGTTTGCTCAGTATTTATATGAATATAATATAGAATTACTTTATTCTATAGATATCTAACCAAATAATCATATATTAGCTCACAAGTGATGAAAAGAGATTTTGAATATACAATACCTAAAGAATAAAAGAATATCAATAGAGAATATAAATTCTATAAAGAATTTTCGATTATTGAGTTATTTTATATAATAAAATATATTTTATTATTGAGTTATATTTCAAAAACTCATACTTTTTATTGTATTTTAAAGAATAAAAATTTAAATTGAATTCTATTTTTTTGGTGAAATAATATTTTTCATTTAAAATGATTTATTAATAGGATTACGAAATATAGAATTCGATAACAAATAATGAGAATAATAATGAATACTTTTATTTGCGAACTCGAATCGAGTGGAAAAAACTTATTTATTCTGAGAGCATCTCAACATTGAATCCCCCGATAATACTAATGATAGGCTCAAGTTTTTGTATTTAAGACACTCGTAATCATAGATATCCGCATGAGGTTCGCCAGAAGAATACTAGCACTCGAGTGGATATATACCTGAAAGTGGTTCTGATTAAGAGATAGTTTTAACAAAAATTTCATCATTACTTCTAAACCCATCATTAGATTGTTTGAAAATATTCTTTCCTCTAAAAGATCATTGAATATCTCAGTGACAACTGTTCTAACAGTAATCGCATTCTTAAACTCTCGTTTTGTCAGTAATTTGGGTTCAATTCTGATGACAACTCGATTCGTTCATTCAATGATAAGATGTAGAACTGCTGAGTAAAATGAAAGATATTTCTTATTCTTCAATATATTGACTTATAGTACAATCGGAATGAGATCTACTTAACCCGATTAGACCTGTTTGTAGATGACATTCATTATTCTTCGATGTCTTTATTTTTGTATCACTTCCTTCAAAAAAAGTAATCAAATTTTTTTTCTCAAATAATCTGAGCGTAAAAAATGAAATTGAATTTCAAAAAAAAGTTATTCTATTAAACAAATAATTTTGTATTCATTTATCAAAATTTTTAATAAAATATTTTTAGACTAATATAATATTTTAAGACATCATTCATATGAATGTCTGGTTTTTAATGATAATACGGATTATAGTTTGTTATATAACTAATAGATATAGTGTTTTAAATGAAAAATTCTATTAAAACAAAGAATATTATCTTATTTTCTGGTCAACTGAATAGACTAATGGTATTATGACTTATAATAAATCACGTTTTGATGCTTTGATTCTCCAGGAGTTTCACAAAGATTTTTCATTAATCTATTTTGAAGTCTCTAATGAGTAATGGATAGTAAACGTGAAAAATGACAAAAAACAATAGACGAACAAGAACAAGATTAAAAATATTGGATTAAACTATTGTGACCTCTCTTTTCATAATCACAAGTAATGAACTTATTATTGCAATTATTTTTCATAAAGTCATTAAATTATATTCTGGTTTGTACTTAACTGCCAATACATATATTTATATTCAATTTCACGATTATCTGTGTATTTCATGATTATATAAAATCATTTATGAGTACATAAACCAGGAATTAATTGAATTTTTATTTTAATCAAATACAATAACATTAATAAATGGGCTCAAAGCCAAATAGGAAAGAGTGCAAAAGTTTTGTTTCACTTATATTTAGTGAAACTTCACTTTAGTTTTAGGCTTAAAATCAGAAAAAGTAATTAAATACAAAATTTGCATAGAATTCAAAATCTAAATCAAAACTCATTAATGTATTTCACTTCTAATCGGCATTTATTTTTGTTTCTATACATCACTAAAGTTAGAGCTAATGTCAGAGAAATCTCTTTTTATCGCTCTATCCTTTCCGTTGAATATCTTTTCAGAGAATTCTATAGAATATTAGTTTCTATAGACGTATATAAAGTTCTTTTATTTTTCTATCGGATATAATATAAATTTTATAGCGAATAAATTTTTCCTGTAATTAGTAATTCCTTTTATGTTTATTATTATCGAAGCAATTATATAACGAAAACTCTATTCTACCAAATGTATGATAGAATACATGCAAATCTAGTAGTTGTGCTCATATTTAGAAATGTGACGATTAATTGTTTATAGAATTTATATGAGAATAACCCTAAGCTATAATGTGGTCCCTGTTTGGGCTCAATTCATATCGATTTATATTCTAAACATTTTATTTCAGTCATACATATTATGCAATAATTTATAGATTGAATAATAAATAAGTTTATTAATGTCTGATTCAATGCAATTCTATGTCTTACAGATGAATATAAAAAGGAAGAAAACAAGGTCTATAATTGAGCATGATGCTTGTAATAATGCACTGAACACTTTTACAGTAAAGGCTTTTGCAGTAAACCAATCAAGAATTTATTGTTTATAATAAATTGCGAGTCATTATAGTTAAACTACAATTTTTATAGTTCTGAAATTCTCAAGGGGTGGGTCAGGAAGTAATCTTATGATAAGAAAACTATATAACCCTTTCTTATATAAAATTATAGTCAGAAAAAATATAATATTGTTATAAAGGAGAGCAACTGTAATAACAGAATATTATTGGGAAAAATACTTTTCATATATTCTGTTAACCATTTATTTTGTTAAACACATTGAAACTAAATAAGAAAAATCGACGAAATGATTGTGTTTTGCGAGAATTTCTTTTTTTAATGTTGTGATTGTTTTCTGTAAAACCATTATTGTGTTCGGAATTCATTTAATGGATTTCATTTAATTCAAACTAATGACATAACATCACTACACAGTAGTAATAGTAGTACTGATGAACACTCTTAACAGTACTCTATTCTCGACATTTCGATGCATATTATGACACAAATGGAAAACTTTAATATTAGAAACTTTTTCTTTCTTAACTCAAACTACAAGTCGTTTATTCGTTTCCTATACTTATTAATGACACAAACATTTTTTGTGCAGTAATAATAACAATAATTCATATGTTTTTTCCTTCAACTTATTTAACATAAGATTAGAGCCAAACTCAAGAAATATCTTAGATTTGGCTCTAAATGTCATTCCAAATGATAAATTTGCTTTTGGAGCGACCACTTTCTGGACTCCCATCCCTCAAGATATGCATATTTCATGAATCCTGTGAGGGTTGCAATACATTTGTGTGAAGTTCCCAATGATTGTTAGCATTGGAATGTCTATAGACTATAGCAGTACTGGAGTTGCCTTCAGTTCAAAACAGTATTAGAGTATTGGGAAATGTAAAGAGCGATTCAAATAAATGGAAGCATTATTTTGAGAGCGATTTGCTATCAATTAATGTTCGCTCAATAGACTGAAAAATGTTTTATTTAATTTCGATTCATTTGAATTCTAGTTTTTGTTTTCTTCTCTTTAATTAATGAAGAACTTAATGGAAAACTATTCCAATTATAAGTGAAATGAGAGGAATAACTAGACCTCAAAACATCTCAATTGAATTGATTTCCCAAAACAATGAATAGAAGTAAATGTTGTATATTCTAAATACAGAGCCAATGGATAGGCAGATGTGATGTGCTTTTTGTTCATTCACTCAATACCTCTAACAATAACTTATAGATTATTTGAGTTTTAGCAAACAGTTTTGTGGAAAAAAATACATTTTGTTTTATATCAGAAATAATGAAAGAATTCGTAACATTTTATTTCCTGATTTATTATACGGATTGAGTGTATATATGAAGAGAGAGAAAACGGTGAAAAATAGCAATAGTTTAGAGATGTATTGACGCGTAACTATCTATTCAGTTGAACGCATCATCACTACAAGTATTTCTATATTTAGTCTTTTATATGTGTGAACAATGCATTTGTAAGTTTAATATCAGCTAAGGTTAGAAACATTGATCATTATATTGTGATGCAGTGAAGAGTCATTTCTGGCCAACAGAAGGCCATCAAAACAAATTGTTTTTCTGTCTCTTATTTAGTTGATAACAAATGGCTAATAAGTGAGAATCAGTGCTCTTTCACTGCCCCCAAAGGGTCACAACAGTTGTGAAATATTTTACTAATTTTGCCAAAAATCTGTGCTTTGCGTGACTTAAACTACTGTTACAGTAGTTTATTTGTAAGAATCGTAAGAAACTTGGATTTTATCAGATTTTACCTCATTTTCGATAGAATTGCCCAAAAACAGAGTCTAATAACAGCTTTTGATTTCAGTTGAAACTCAATGTTATTGCCTCTAAAATGATTGCCATTTTTCTACTCTTATTTATTTTAAGCCTTAGCCCAACACTATTAGAACAACATTAAGAGCTTTTGAATGGAAATATAAAATTGATTTAAGGATTTAAGATTTGAACGAATAAAACATAAACTTTTTTACGATAAACCACATTAAACCCCATTAATCACAACAATATTTTATTTTCAAAGATAAAACCTGTCGTTAAAAGCATCGCTTCTTTTCATCCTCTGCCGTAAAATAATATCAAACAAAACAAAGAAAGGATTTCATACCAATATATTTATATCAACTATTATATAATATCTCTCTACCCCTTCCCATCCCTTGCCATCCCCTTTCTTTACATTGTATTGTTATGTTTTTAGGAAAAGCCGATTAAAATATTTAAACCAAAGCAAAGATTATGTGATGGCATCAAAACTATTCATTTGACGAATTAATACAAACTTTTTTTGATAAAAAAGAACTTTTTTAAACAGAATATTCTGGCGATGAATATATCTAAAACTTAAATCTTAATTAAGTTATATATTCTAATGAGATGACACAAATTTCAGTTTATACTATAGTTTTAATCAATTTTAGCATAAATTTCATGAATAAATTAAAATAATAAGTGTCAGCACTTCCTTTTGGATAATTAAATAGCGAATTCCAAAATTAGATCATTTTTTTCTACTGATGTTCACTAAATTTATTCAATTTTCTAAATTTAATTCCATTCATATATTTAATTTTAGAAAATAATTTAATTTAATTTAATATTATTATACTATTCTTCTAACCAAATGTGTTCTCAAAGTCTGTATTAAAGTTAAGGAAATTTTAATTTTCAAAATTTTTCTTCGACTAAAGAGAAAATCTTTCATTATATCAACTATTTATTAATATTTAATATTATATTACAATAAAATATTCATTTACTCGAAGATAATATTTGAGTTCAATTCAGACAAAACATGAAAATCTCATGAATTATGAAAATAATAAAGAATTAGTTCTTCTGACAGATGTATACAATAGAAAGCTTACCGTTGGATATGTGGGCAGTCATTGGAGTCATATAGAAGTTATATATTTATTATCAGACATTCGGACAGAAGTGTAGACAATATTTTCTCATCAAAATTATTTAATCAAATAGTTTTACTGACAGTACGTCTATCGGCAAAAATCACATTAAAATAGAAGTCAGTCTTATCTGAGAAATAAAGTACAATATATGGACTTTTTCTCCACACAAGACTACTACCACTCCTCGCCAACTATGGAACTGAATTATTGTAGTGATAGATATACGACAGACACGCAATTGTAACACAAACTTAACAATGGGTTATCGCCTGTGCGTATAGTGTTGTGTATTGGCATCGAATTGCAAACAAAATACTATTTCAGTGGCTCTTAAGGACAGTTATAGCATTTTTTCTCTTTCTTTCCTATCATTACTTTAGCGTTCGATCCGCATCTGAATCCCGGAGTCAGAGCTATGTGTGGTTCACACAATCCGTTTTGCTTTGGGTTATGCGTACAGACTCTGTACACATAGTTTGCTATTTATCTGAGAGCCAATCAATACTATTCTCAATATTCTTCGCACTATTTTTATTATCAATATTTATGTCATTATGAGGTAAATAAATAAAAAACCAAATTTGAATTTGAATAACCATTTTCTTTGACTATATATTTATTATAAATTTAATCATAACATGATTTATGAATTCTTATTTCTAATATATTATTATTTAACAGCATTTGAATAAAAAGTGATTAATTGAGAACAAAATATTTTTTGTCATTTTATAACAACTTTATTTAGTGACACAAGTCTTAGTTGTCCTGCGATTACAGATTGGATCACCTAGTTCACATTATATAACCAAAGCTAATTTGATTAAAAACAAATTATTTCGTTGTTAAATATCCTTATTTTATAAATCTCGAACATAAAAATGGTACAATCTTATTTCGATAATATTCACATTTAACATTTGTAAATGTTTCTGAACAAAATGGAACCACAAATTGATCAATAACTCATATTTGTCTTATTTGCATAGATTATCCCGGTCAATGATGGTAAGGGTCAATAAGAGAAAACAGTTGGGATAGTCTCGACTGAGAAAACACTTTACAAATTATTCCCAACACATACACGAATAGAGAATATTGTGTCAAATGACAACAACATATAATATTTTAATCGGGATATAAACCTGAAATCTGTACTTTAAAGCAGTCATATTTGGATAATTAATATCTGAGATTCAAATAATATTCATTGAAATAAAGTTTTACTTTACACAAGACTTTTATATAAATGAAATTCAAATATTATTTAAATAATTTCTTTAAAAATAAATTCAAAATATTTTTTTTATAAGTCTGTAAATAAACCGAGAAATAATTTTTTCCTCTAAATTCAAAGCTTTGAGTGTTATTTTGCATAAAATATTTTACTTTACTTTAGATTAGAATAATGAAAAAAGTTTTAGTTTAAAATTACTTTCGAATTCTGTACTAAGAATTAAAATTCCATTAACTATGGATACAAAAAAAACGATTTCTGTATTCTATTCAAACAATTACTTTCATTCAATTTATTTTCAATTATTCAGAAGAAAAAAACACATTTAAAGAATTTTCATTTCTTCACTTTTACTAAAACTGGTAAAACTATTATCATGCTAAATTCGTGACTCAAACAAATAATAATTTACAATATCCATTATTTAAATAGAATAAAATATTTATTTTGTTATTCTTATGAAAATACAAATTAAACAAATTGAATTTATAAAAATTAAACTGATTCTTTACTCAACTAAGGGGTAAACAATACTATTAATAGGACTGAAAAATATGAAAATAAATATATATATCTCTAAATATTATTATTTCTTCAAAAAGAAAAACAAATATAATTA
>JAQIXY010000241.1:0-10552 GCA_034699165.1 Adoristes ovatus | reverse complement strand
TAATTGCTCTGAAATTATAATTATGAATCCGATATATAATTTATACAAAAGTGCGAAAAATCTAAAGTCTAATCCAGTAGTCGAAGAATTGTTTCTGTTCAGAAGTGGTTGTTGGCAGATATTGTCTATAATTGGTTTTTATCTATTGTTCTCCATATGGATTGGCCCCAAATTGATGGCCAATCGGCAGCCCTTCCAACTGCGCCGACCTATTTTCATATACAACATATTTATGGTGGCATTGAATCTCTACTTCTTCTTCGAATCAATCATTGCCTACGAGTTTGGAAGGGCTTTAATGAACTTCGAGTATCCGATGAATGAATCGACTCGACTGTCAGTAGAGGAGAGGCGACGACTCGTTTTCGTTTATTGGTATTTCCTCTCAAAGATAGTGGACTTATTGGACACTTTATTCTTCGTATTGCGTAAGAAGTGGTCACAAGTGAGTCCTTTACATCTATACCATCACTCGTCTGTTCCGTTCTGTGTTTGGTTGGCCGTCAAGTTTGCACCGACTGCTGGAGTGAACGGCATATTTCCGATATTCAACTCTGCGGTTCACGTATTGATGTATACCTATTACGCATTGTCAGCGTTCGGTCCATCCATTCAGAAATATTTGTGGTGGAAAAGGTATATAACTCAGGTCCAATTGATTCAGTTCTTCATATTCTTCGTATACGCCACGACCTATCTATTCAAACAAACGGGTTGGCCATCAATACTGATCGCCACATCTGTGGCACAGCCGCCACTCTATATATTTATGTTCACGTCTTTCTATTTGAATACTTATTGTAATTCTAGGAATAATAAGAATTCAAAAACAATTCTAAAACAAGATTAATATATTTTTTTATTGCTTTTAATCAATTTTTATGTAAAGTATTGCAAATTAATTGTAAAAATTTCATATTTATTAAGAATTTTATAATGTTTTTAAAATTCTTTAGTTTTTATTTTATATTTAAAAAATTTCATTTTCTTAATATCTTTTAGATTCAAGAATTTCATGTGATTTATAGTTTTAATATTCAATCGTAAAATATTTCGTTTTTAATTCGAAATAAAGGCAAATAAAAAAATCAAATCAAATATTGAAAAAGTTTTATTATTTAAATGTGCGAAATGTTTAAGAATCATAAATTCTGGTATAAGAATAACTTTTTCTTCAATTATCTGAATATAATTTTTATTCATATTCTATTGTTTTGATATAATATTTGATGTAATAGTCATAAAATCACGAGAAAACTAATAAAAGTAGATTTTACTACTGACCCGGACCTATTAACATTATTTCGACAGACATATATCATTTTGTGAATTATTTGTAGGCTTAAAGAGTTCAATAAAATAACCTCTCACTACAATTTGTGTTACAGTAGTACTTCATATTGAAATGTTCACATAAATGAAAATTAGCTCATTTTAATGAAAATAATCACTTCAATTGAAGAACTCTTAATATTTTATATAAAATCGATGAGTACTGTATTTATTAATTCTTTAATATTTAGCTAAAAATGGTTAACGACCTTAAGATTGTTTAGTTTACAAAAAACAAATCGACAAAACTATTCAGAAGAGCAATAAGTTTTATAAAATATTTGAAGAGATTGTCGGTTAATCTGTTATTTAATTACGCGTTTCCGCTTCAAGTGATATATCTGGTCTAAAAATAACTGTGCTACTTTTGTTTTGATTGTTTTGTTTATTTTGCTCATATCTAGCCACTAAATTAAAATGTATCCAGTTTATTACATAGCTATTATCAAGATCTACTAATTTAAATAATAAATAGATTTTAGAAAGTACCTATTAAAAAAAGTTATCAATTGAAAAATATAGCCATATTAATCGTATTAATCTTTTCAGCTAATCTAGATGCGTTTTGCAAATGAACTGATTTTCTGATCGATAATTAGTTACAAAAGATTGAGTAATTTCCGGAAGTTTTGCTCAAAATTCTAGAATATAATTATAAAAACTCCTACATTAAACATATTATTAAACCCGGATTTTTAGCACTAGTTATCCTAAAAGGGAGAGGACTTTAAAGTGAATCGAAAGTGTATTGAGAATCATAGGAAAAGAGTATGTTTTTTAATTGTTTTGCTTAAAAAACAAACCAAAACAAGAGAAACACATAAATTATAGAATTTATTTTCAATTAGCAACGGATCCTTTCATTCCATTGTTTTATATATTAATGCGAAAAAAATAAATAATAAATAGCTGTAATGTGTGTTCAAAAATATTGAATGAGTTATGAATCGTTTTCTCAACTCATTTGCTGTTTAAAGTCAATAGGGCTTAAAACCTGTTGTCATGAATGCGAAGGACTTCTATAAAACATTATAAAAACTGTACGAAAGACTACTCTATGCGTAGATTTCCTCTCAAATTGAAATTTGTAAAAACTCGTAGAGAAAACACATTTCCTTTGCAAATAAGGTTAGAAAATAAATATTTAAATCTCTCGGTTGACTGTGAATTAAGACTAAATACAATTTAGAGATTTATATATATGTAAGTCAAGTGTTTAGAACAGGAATTCTCATTGAGAGACAAACACAGAGCTAATGATACTCTGCTATAACAGCAGTGCTATTCAGTCTCTAAGTCTCTAAAAACTTCAAGTGCTTTAAAAAACCTTTTAATTTATTAAAATTTTAATTATTTGCTCAAAAATTTTAGCTCTAATTGAATAATGGATTCAATGGTCGATTCGATTACAGACACCCAATCGTTGGCGACCAACACAAGCAACTACTGCACTGGTCTTAACTATTATGTATACCAGTATTGGCGCGATGTCGGCGATTACCGGACCAGAGATTACCCGCTTATACGAGAGGGTCCGTGGCTTATGTTGACTATAATGACCAGTTATTTCATATTTGTTCGTCAAATCGGTCCCACATTTATGAAGAATAGAGAGCCGTTTGATTTGAGACGATTTATGCTCTTTTATAACTGTGCAATGGTTTTGACCAACGCTTACTTCTTCGTCCAATCGTTGCAATGGATTAATTATGGAAACGCTTTACTCGACTTCAGATTCCCGTCTAAAGAGGATTCTTCGCCTGCAGTACAGCAACAGATCTGGACTTTCTATTTGTATTACATCACGAAATTCATTGATCTGTTGGACACAATATTCTTCGTATTGCGCAAAAAGTATTCGCAAATAACAACACTTCACGTATACCATCACACAGTGGTTCCCATACTTGGATGGATGACATTCTGGTATCGATTCAATGTGCCATCGATTACATTATTCGCATTCCTTAATTCGTTTGTACATGTGCTGATGTACTCCTACTATACACTGGCGGCGTTCGGTCCGAGCGTTCAGAAGTATCTTTGGTGGAAGAAATACTTAACTCAACTCCAATTGGTTCAGTTCTGTGTCTTTGGATTCTATGGCACTCTTGTGAAGCTCTTCCATACGGGATATCCATCGTTCGCCTTCTGGACCGCGTATTCCCAATGCATACTATTCTTCTATATGTTTGTAAAATTTTATTTCAAATCTTATTGTAAACGAAATGCTAAGAAGTTATAATTAATATAATTAACTCAGTTTTTATAACCATTTCATTTTGTCAAAAGTTTTTATCATTAATTGCCAATTCATGTCTTAATTATTTAAATTTTAAAACATTAACAAAATATTAATTTGTCAAATAATTTTTGTAATGCGTCTTATTTATGAAAAAATAAACAAGTTCATTTTAACCCCAAGTTTTTTACGATTATATTACGATTTAAGCTAATATTGACTTAAATTTCTTAATTGATATTTATTTGCTTTTATTTTACGTCGTTTTTATGTGTATTTAAGAGTAATAATACAAAAAACCTTTTACTTCAAGAAAACACTTGAATTTCAAGGAATAGTTAAAGAATTGTTTTCCAAATAAAACAAATATATAAATCAGAAAATTATTTTTATTCAATACTTTTCGTAATCAAAGTTATAGCAAATAATCTGTAGTTTTGTTTAAAAATTTTCAAAATGATGTGAAAATATTGCCCCTTCTCTTCTGTTCAATGTTTCACAAGCTTGTTGTACACTGTTTGTCATAGGCCCCGGTCCACAACTGAATACTCCCACACGAGTTACCTGTTTAGGTCAATATTTGCATTTTATAATTAAAAGCATGTAATAGAGAATTGGACAGGATGATATATAGAAACATGTTTTGATGCCTACATTTGGATGTTCCTGTTGTAAAGAGTCGAGGAATACCGTGAAGTTAGGTCTTCCAAAATGGGTTTTCGCTTTCAGTCCAGTGAATAGACTTTTATTCGATATTCTCTGGAAATGTCGTTCACATATATACTGAAAATTAAAATAAATAAATACTTCAGAAATCACTGATAATATCTTTATTAATTGGTTTTATATCAATGTTTCCTCAGACAACTCCAAACACTTTAATTGCAGAGTTTCTCAACCCTTACCAACATTGTTGTTCTTAAGTCAAATTTTTCATAGAATTGTGTAATAAATATATGTGTAGTCAAAAGATTTGCCACATCTTTCTCTTCTGTATCTCTGATCACATCTGATAACCACTCGAAATGTTTTTGAGTTCGAGTCACCCAAAGAAAGTAGACCTAAATATAAATCAATAAATTATCTGTTAATTCAATAATTGATTAAACATTTCTTTGAATGAAAAATACTTTTTTGCAATTGATTTTAGTATTGACTGTCGCTCTGAATGCTATATCTTTAAGAATAGAAGCGAATGGAGTGACACCAATACCACCGCCGACCAGAACTGAGACGTCAAACTTCAACCAGTCCTGGTGTCCCTCACCGTATGGTCCGTCCAGATATAGTTTGGGATAGGCCTGAGAGCCTAAATTGTTTGGATCATACGTTTGGCGTATATTTTTGGTAAATGGACCCACAGCTCGAATAAAGAGCGACAAATTGTCCTCATGTGGGGCAGAGGCTAAAGTGAACGGATGGTATTCACTAGTGCTCAGCGCCAGACAAGCTATTCGTACCCACTGTCCACTCTTGTACTCAAAACTTGGGGGTCTTTTAAATTCAAGATGTGTTACGTCTGAGGGGTGTAGAGTCGCACGAATTACTGATATCTCGACTTTCTTTCTGCTGACACTTATTAGTCTATCGATTGTGAATAAAATCTGTTTTCATTTAAAAACTGTTTCAATTAATTCAATTCAAACATTTGTAAACATTTATTTCATCTCTACTAACGATAGGAATAGTGAAGAATTGGTAGAAAATGGGCGGCTGTACTATACGTCCCAAGCCGTGCAATACCATTAAGATGTAAAGGAGTGGATAGAGATTATGTGTCGCCCAAAACGCATTGAATATATTACGTCTGGAGTATTGTATGGCAAAGACATACATCAATATAACCAGACATAGAAGAAGAACACCAGTTATTCCAGTGATTGTTTGCCAACACCAATACGAAAATTTTGGCAATTCATCCGAACTGTTGAATGTGATTTCAATATTACTTTACAGTTCTTTTAGACTAATTTTTATTCTATATTATTGTCATTTAAACGTACGAATGATAGAACTCTCTGAACAAACATTTGGTGTCGTCTGCCGTTTGAGTGGAGATGTGGTAGAAATTGATTGCGTGACCGATGGAATGGATTACTTGTTTAAAGATAAAGATTTAATTATATTTTAGTTAATTATTTGTTCTCTTATGCCTTACACGACATAACGAGAGCCCAAAACGCTATATATTTGTGAAGACCTATCGCACCATCGAATGGAACGAATCTGTGGAGAAATGTTTCCCTTAAGAACGTAATTATGTTTCGACACATTGTCAACAGAATTGTCGAAAAACAGAACATCTGAACACTGGCTGCACCTCTTGTTAAAGTAATCCCCAAACCAGCTATTTGTCGAAGACCTCCGTGTTCTCTAAGATAAGTATAAGCTTTGAGAACAAAAAATCAATTAAATGATTGAATTGATTTATAATTTAATCATAAAAAGTGTTTATAAATAACAAACTGTAAGCCTTGTCCAGAAAAATATAAAGAATTATTGCCGAATAGATTGTTATCCAAAATATCTGTAATTTGTATTCGTCGACAATTCTTTTCCAGACAGTCAGCCATTCCGGTCCTCTCTTCTCTTCTTGAGTAACCACTCTTAGCAAAGAAGGAGTTGACTTCGGTTTTACATCCTTTTTAGGATCAGATAATCCGGTGTTGGGAGAAGAGCCACCAAAATAACTATAAGCTCTTACAAGTGTGTCATTGGCTCGAAGTAAAGCACTTTGACGTCGATTACCGGCTGAAGACTTGATTTCTTGTGCGACACCAACTGTATTGACAAATGAAAGCAATGATAAATTGCAAACAATAGAGAATATAAAATAAGTTGGACTCTAGTATACCATCAAAATTGAGTTCTGCATATCCCAGTTCTTCCTTATAATCGCCCAAAAGTTTTTGAAAGTTACTGAATGTCAACTCCTGACGACTCCTAAGTCCAGCGGTTCTAAACATTGATTCTATCACTTCATCCATTTGTTGAGTGGATATGCTTTGATTGGCCAACTCTAACATAGACTTAATCATAGTCTTGAACTCATCTACGGTCAACTTTCCCGTTCTGTTCACGTCATACATATCGAACATAAGTTTTGCCTTTTGATCAGCACTTCCTTTGGCAAAGATTATAATCATATCTAAGAATTCTCTGAACGAAATGTAACCATTTTTGTCTTTGTCTACTAAAGCAAACATTTGCTGAACGAATGTCGAGTCGGGTCTCATAGAGAGTGCGTCCGCGAACTCGAATTGTGTTAATTCAGTATTTATTACTTGTTTTGCTGTCTTAACATTCAATTGTTCTTTAGTATTGACTCCAAATGCCTTCAAAAATGTTATTCAATTCTTTAAAATTTACAAATATTTAAATGAATAATAAGTAAATATTACGTGAGAGAAGACAACTCTGAAGAACTGTTCCAAATGTTTTTGTCTCTTTTCCTTAGTGTAGGCAGAATTGAGCATTGTTTTCAAATCCAATTCAACCCTTTCCCTTCCCACTCCAATCTCTTCGAGGAATAGCTCTATTTTTGAAGTAAACCTTTCCCTATCGTAATACGAATCAAATTTCAAGACCAAATCATATTCTTTGGCCACTTTGATGCACAGGTAATCTTGAGCTCTGTTAGCACTGGCCTGTAGTTCAATAGCACTCACTTCTCGTAAATCAATACTTCGAACAGCTTTTCCACCGTTTTCTAGTTTAACAATAATACACTTTTTCGATGATTTACAATGTATTTGAACACATCTTAGACCCTCTCTATTACTGATCCATTCCTGAGCTTAAGATATAATTAGAATTGAAAATTAAATTAAATAAACAAATAGTAAATTGATTGTAAAATCAATACCTAAAGTGATGTCTTCATTTAATGTCATTCTTTTTTTGTTTGATTTACTTTTTCTAAGTCTCTCATTAAGTACTTGTCGTCTATTGGCCAGACATTTAAGGGCCACAACACATATAATGCCGAATACGCCGATACCGAAGAATGTGAGCGCATAACTGATTTCACTGCCTTCGATATAATCAAATGTATGTCCTTTTGTACAGTTGTCGTTCAGTACTCTCATTCGGGTGACCGCACCCAACGAAAGACATTTCTCTTTAATTCCATTCTTTACATCAGTCAAACATTCATATGAATATGATTTAGACATTGCTTTTGTACATTTACTTGAAATGCGATTCGTTTCCTCTAATTATATTAAATACAATTTATAAATTCATTGAATAAGACTCTGTCAGACATCCAATACCTGTGGGTAAACGAAATACTTTTGGTTGA
The DNA here is from genome assembly GCA_034699165.1 of Adoristes ovatus. NCBI lineage: Eukaryota > Metazoa > Arthropoda > Arachnida > Sarcoptiformes > Liacaridae > Adoristes > Adoristes ovatus. The sequence goes on along the minus strand of JAQIXY010000241.1, from coordinate 2,675 downwards.
ATTTCATCACCATTAATATCAGTAACACTTCTAATGATTTCATAGATGGTCAATTTTTTTAATCGTGAAATTTCTTTTTTTGTGAATAATCTAAAAATATTTCAATCAATTTATTCTTAAATATTTTTCAATTTCTTTTTATAATTATAACCCGTTTTGATAATTTTCAAACCAAAACCTATCGCCGTCTCTAATACGTCTAAATTGATCTGAAATGACAAACTGAAAAAGTGGTCCGGGTTGGTATGCACTGGTCTCTAATAGTCCTCCAACCCATATGTCAATCTTATCAGTTTTGTTCTTATAAATGGTCCTGGCCTTCTCTAATAAAAACTATTTTATAATAGAAATAATAATTATGACTTAATGACAATTATTTAAAAATTCAACTATTAAGCCCCCAAACAAACCAACAAACCGGGTCTCTTTCGATGTTATATTTCCAAAAAGATTTAGCGATCTCTTCAATACTTTGTTGGCTGAGATCATCTTTATCTAAACCTAATTCTCTTCTGGCAGTTAAATAATCAGGTAATCCATGGTCTCTGCCTTTAATTATACAAAATATAATTATTTATTCCAAAAATTGATAGAAAAGACAATCTAAACCTCTTTGTATATTAATAGCCATTAAGTCTCTTCGTGTGAATTCTAAGGGTCCGAAAACATTTCCGCGTAAATCTTCGACCACAACGTTATCTTCACTTTCGGCCGGTTGTGACGACAAACCCATAATTAACTCTTCAAATCCTCCCTTAAGTAAATGACTGATTGGTTTCCAAAAACTATTACACGTTCTTATGATATGGGGATTAAATGAACTGCTGTCGAGTTTATCCACTGAAGAACAGTTGGCATTTCGTTTAATACCTCCCGCAGTCACTAATGTATGTCCGAACCGAAAGGCTGCCGATTGGAAGATATGAGAGATTTGTGGATCAATACTCGGGTCATAACCTTTATATTCAGGCAATTCATATCCCAATAGTATTGGCAGCCATTCATTGATCACAATCTGTTGGTGTGAGGCAATGACCCACTTCCGGGCCTCATTAAAAACCTTGTCATCCGACCACTCGGGATGTGTTGACGATAATTCTTGTGCTAAACGATTGTGCCATCGAAACCATATGATTCCCATAGTTAACAAAAAAGGGTTTTCATGTCCGCGAGGATTACCCAACCCTTAAATTAATAGAATATTTGTTTAATCAGAAATATATCATAGATAGACCAGTGGCAAATGACAGCCATGAATATCCCCTGTGATTTTGACTGGATATCGCTATTCATGTGCTTCTCATACAAGTTTTGAAAAATAAGATTTCAATAGTATTTAAATTCAATACTACAGGTATTAATAAGTTATTTAAATGAAAAATAAATGAATAATTAAAAACAAAATACTTACTGAAAAATCTTTTTGATGGCAAAAGTCGTGGTCTCGGCTCTGGTTTAGTATTTCCAAACCACTCATTAGGACCGGATGGCGGCGGAGGGTTTGCAAGGGGTAGACCGATGTCATTATAAACAGGAAATTCTCCCTTATCTGAAAATGACAAAAGAGCCCCGTTTTCGTATGACCGCAAATTGTCTGACCAGCCCTTAGAAGTGCCATAAATGAGTCCGCCATCGATCCATGGCGTGACTTCATTGAGTATTAGTCGGGGGGTGTTTGGCGATTGACCCGATTTGACTCTATATCTGGAGCGCAATAATGGCATATATGTGTGTCCTGTGCTGTGACTGAATGTAACAATACTTCCATTTTCAGCCAAAACATGTTTTGGTAATTTAATTGGTATGTATTCGGGAGGACAGCCACCACTCTGTGCGTCGAGTATTTCTTCTACGATTTGTTGACCAAAGTAGACAAAGAATGCATTCTTTCCTGTATTTGATTTGTTGCCGATCTCTCCCCTCATAAATGCTTCGGATAATAGTATGGGGTTTGGCCGGTCTTCTCCCGATGGCTTAAAAACGCCATCAGAATATTTGGGAAACACTAATCGAACTAATGGTTTGTCTTAAATATAAAGTTTCAAATCTTTAAATTTACATTTTTATTCGAAGTTTAATTATTTATTTCTATACCGACTGCTCCGAGACTGGGCTGTCCTATATTATTATACCAGCCGTTATAGCCTTCATATTCAATATTGTCCTCAACATCTTCAGGTCTCTCCGATCCAAACAATAGCCACTTTACTATCTCTTTAGAGCTCAATAATTCCGTTTTTGGTTTATCGCTTATAATATTGTCTATAATTTCAATTGAAATTATTATTCAATTTAACTATTATTCAATTTAACTATTATTCTAATTAACACAAATTATTAGCCAGGAAATACTTAAAACTAGCCAGGATTAATTTTTTTATATATACTAAATAGAGAAATATAGAGTGTAAATAAAATAAATAGATGCTCTACTAATATTATTACGGTAAGTACAATTTGTAGTTCAAGGATAAGAGGTTAAATGAGCAATGTACTCGGCATACAGGATATTAGGGTATCACGTAAGCAAAACTTTATGTTCAATTATGTTCTGGTATTAATTATTGATTACTGGGCTAAATATTATTAGTATTAATTTATTACATTCCAATATTAAGCTCATTATTTAGTTATCATAACTTATCATATTTTGTTAGAGGCGTTCATTTAATAAT
>JAQIXY010000240.1:0-10553 GCA_034699165.1 Adoristes ovatus | reverse complement strand
GAAATCCCATCCCCTCTTCTGGTAGTATTCCCAGACATAGGTCTCCTGTCCGGTGTAGTCGGTGTCCGGTTTGTTGATTAAGTGCATTAAGAAAAACATATAATTGGCTAAATTGTGTTCTTTGGCCACATGTGTGTCGAACCCGTGCGGCACTTTATCAAAGTAGTCCTTTCCTATACCACAGATGAAACAATTGGATTCCATGTCGTCCGACACGGACTGCAATTGGTCTCTGAGTTCACCGAACGCGTCAATTATTAGACCTAATGTTTTTGGTCAACGAATTTAGTTTTTGAGACTTTTTTTTAGCAAATATTTTGTTTCAAACCTTGAAGTATAGCCAACAGAATAACTATAACAAAGAAGAAGAAAGTGATGTCGAATATAATGCGATAGACTTCGTATTCGTCTCCATCGGGCGATTCGATCTCATCTCCGATACCACCGCCCGCTCTCACGCCTTTGTATAAGTGAAATACAAAACACTAAACAAATTAAACAAAACAATAATTTTATAATTAATATTCAAATAATTATTTTCGAAATCAAATGTAATGAGACATACAGTGAGCATATTATGGCACTTCTGGTCGATCTGGTCGTCCTCTTCCTGGACATAGAATTTTCGGAAAAAGTTGAATGCAATGACTGTATAAATATAGACCACTATTATGAGCAACATTACAGTCAACACCAACTGAAACAAATTGTTTAATACATTATTAAATGCTATTCATTTTAAGTCACGCTCCCATTAGAGACCAACCATCACAAGGGAGGAGAGGGGGGCAAATAGCCTAAATTTCCTGTTCCAAAAATTTGGAATAATCAAAATATGGCCTAATTCTGTTAAATTCTTGCAGAATTCGTCAAAATTTTGTGGAAAAAGTACTTCGCTATGGTCGGACTGGCTCAGGCATATAAGACTAAATATTGATTGTACAGTATTTCATTGGTCCCCTCCTCGGGTGGATAGTGTCTTCAAATGGCAGTTTATTTATACGAACCTGTTTTCCGTTGTGAGTAACCGATTGTAGAATAGTCTTAAGAGTGGGAATAACTACTGCAATGTCGAGCAAATGGGCCGCAAAGAAGAAGTAACTGAAGTTTCCCATTACTGACAGAACGAAATAAACCAAATTATATAAAAATACCTAAAATATAGAATAATTGAAAATCAAGTGAATAAAAATAGAATAAACAAAAGCCCTGACATTATATTACATTATCCATAAAAGTGACCCCGACTTTCCAGATCTGATACTTCCAGTCACAGTTGGTTATGAACGAGAAGAGTCCAGTGGATGGCTGTTCGTCCATAGAGACGGAGCCCGTTTTGGACATACCTAAGAGTGTGGACATATTGTCGTAATCGTATTGTTCCGAATACTTAGCTCTGACTCTCTTTTTGACGAATTTGTCCCAATAGTTGACGGGAAATGATTGCGTGGATATCACTAATTTGTCCCAATGGGCCCTATAGTCGTCTTCGGGCTGTTCTGATATGTATAAGCCGTCGAACTCTACCCGACGGGCGATCTCTTTCTCGCGTTTGAATATAATTAGTGGCACTTTTAGGTTATAGTAAGCGATTAGCATACAAAAGGACAGGAGGGAGTGGATTAGGGCCAGACATCGCAACAGTGGCCCCAAGTAATACCAGCCCTCTTCCATCTGTAGCCACTCCACTATATTGTCGTCCTCTTCTTCTTCTGCTCCGCCTTAAAGAAAATAATTTTAAGATTAAGTAATCATAGAATCAGGACTTCCAATGAAATCATAAATTAATACGGAATATATATTTTGGAAATATTAAAACTTTGTGCCAATGTTTTTATGAATAATTTATTACAATAGTCTGTTTGAAATTGCATAAATGCTTGATATAGTACAGAATTTAATGACTAAATACCTGCTATGAGGTCTGCGGCAACTGTAGTCACTTCTTCTATGAGTTCAGCGACTGCTTCAGCACTTCCACTATCAATGGCCTCGTCTTCACCATTACTTTCTTCTCCTTCGGGCAACAAAGTGGTCACTTTGTAGAACAGAAGCATTAAATTGATGACAAACGCCAGAAAGAGTGCAATCTTTTTGATTGTATACAGATTTCGGGCCAAACAATACACGAATCGTTTGGTATAGTTTGCAAAATTGGGAAACGATTGAACCACAGGTCCTGTTTCTGCCGGTGATTCGGGTTTTGGTTCTTCAATCGGTACCATTGCTGGTGCATTTGATGGCTCGACAATGGGTGCTATTTCTTCCTCTTTTGACACATCTGTTGTCTCATCTTCTGATACTTTTATCGCACCGTTATTTACTTTTGTGTCCGAATCACTGGTCAGAGGATCAGAGGCTTTACTCTCATCTGTTTCTAACGCTTCTGTATCGACTCGATTTAAATCAACGTCTTCTGCGCTCATAATAGCCATTCGTGGCATTCCATTCGAGTCCATAGAAGAGGCAAAGCTTACGCCCGACACTGGAATCAATGCCTTTTCGTCATATTCTTCGTCTTCAACCGAGCCGTCAATCGGTTCGCCAATCATTAGCTTCAGAATGAATTTGAAAATACATTTATTGATATAATATATTCCATATCCGCCCAAAAAGAATGAGCCAAACGTCAACTTAAAGAATCCGATAAACAGTTCTAAATATGTCTTCTCTTTGAGTGAATGCCATTGTCTTCTAATGTTTCCCGGAGTTAAGTATGAAAACAATTTACATATTTTACTCCAAATATATTTTAAGATATTTTTTATTGGTTCCAAAGCCGATGTTTGCGTCTCTTCGCTCGACGGATACGGATAGTCGACTGTAAAAATCAGATAGCATTTTATCAGTCATTCGAATATCAAATGATTTCTTTTATATTAGAAATCAAGTGCAATGTTTGTCCTCACCTGCTTTGGTGGGTTCCTCCTCGTCCTCCATCGATATACTGCTCGCGTGTTGCATCTCAAAGATGGCGTCTTCGCAGAAGTCGACAAACGCTTGTAATTTCTCTTTATCTCCTCCTTCGGTGACAATTGAGTAAAAGAAAGCGCGTTTCGATTCTTTGATCTGTGGTTTCTCCCACTGATTGATAGTCTCCTCTTTGATCTCAAAATAGACCCGTTCTATGCGTTTAGAAGAGCCCATAATCTCTATTCGGCCCAAAAAGTTCTCGAAATAATTCAATACAGAACTGGCGGTCTCTAAGAAACGTTGAAGTCTCGGGTCGTTTGTCATGTGTTCGGACAAATTGGTCAAAAGTACGGCCAAATTAAAGCCAATATCTTTTGCCGGATTGTGAAATCGTTCAGTGAATTCGCGATAATCTATGAGTCCGTCGTGATTGGGCTCACAACACGACATCAGGTACTGTATCTCTTCTGTAGTGTAGATCTTCTGCTGTTCCATTGCCTTCTGGAAGTCCTTAGCGGTGACCCAACCGATGTTCCGTTTGTCGATTTCCTGTTAAGTTATCGTTAAATAAAATTAATGTAAAGAATAATTGTTTAAATGCAACTCAAATACAAGTTTTATTAATTTGAATGAACAATAGATTAAATCATTTAATACCTGAAAAGTTGGCGCAGAAATGACTTCTTTTAGTTTTAAGAACATATCGAAAAACTTGAGAATCATCTGTCGATTGAATAGGAATTAAATGGAAAAACAATTAATAAAACAATTAATTAATAAATAAACAATTAATAATTATATAAAACTTGATATTCTATAATGAATTTCATATGAATTGTGACATAACTGACCTCAACATTGGCCGCACTCTCGACCAAAGTGTCGACCATTTGTTTACCAATAGTGCCATTCATGACATTCCCCTCGAGCATAGATAACATCATAATAACCATCTCTTTCTGCAAATCCATTAACTCTAGCAAAAGGTCTAATTGAGACGAGTTCTTAGATAGCTTGTCCTGCATGTGCGCGAACAGAAACATAAAGCCTCCCACTGCGTCCCAAAGACGCGAATGAGCCAGTGCCTGCTGATTCATAGAACAGGGACCCTGGATTGATTCAGTGAGTGTACTGAACACCTAATGTATAAAACAATTAAATTAAATGATTAAAAGACAATTCATATTTGATTTAAGCATTACTTCAATTTAAGTTACAGTGATATAATGAAATGACTCACTTGTTTGGCCACATTTATAGCTTTAACAAAATTGTCTTTTCCGGACTGATCGATGAGTTCTTTACTGGAATAGTGCCAATAGAAGTCCATTATAGACTCCTGTAATCTCAAGAGGTAATCAACGGTTGCAATGACTACATTAACAGTAGTGGTATTTCCCGCCTGTGTTCGCAAATAGTTTTGAAACTCAAGATTATGGCCTTCGCACAGGAGCTGAATAAAGCGGAAAAGTGCACAGGTCAACTCTGTGTCGTGCATATTCTTCTCGCCAGTAGTGCCCTCAGCGCCCACTCCCAGGCCCTCTGCTTTCTGATTGCGTTCAAACGCATCTAAATCTAATACCGAACACGAGTTCATAAGACCGGCAATGGATATGAAGAACCCGACGTCTTTCTTGTCCTTCAGGTGCTTCAACATTCGCATCTGTACCTCAACGTTACCTCCTTTTAACAGAGATATTCCCAACTTCAATGTCTTCAATACCATTGAGGTCTGTATTCCACGACAGGCACTGATATATAACAAAATCATTTCGGCGACGCCTCTGTCCGCCAGTCGCTGCTGTTGGAACAGTAGTTTTTGTTTCTCCATTTCCTGTTCGTGAATGGAAGGTCCCTCTTCTTCGCCGCCCTCCTCCTCCTCTTCTTCTTCTTCTGCGCCGCCATTGCTTTGCATAAATATGAAGGCGTAGTCCATATACAGACCGTCCTCTTTCATAGCGCCCCCGTGTTCTGTAGTGGCCGCACGACTGAATGCAGTCACCAATTGTGTGACCGGATCTGGTTTTGGTGTCTCTTCTTCTTCGGTCTTCTTCTCCGCCTCTTCGAATGACTCCGTATTGTCTTCTATGAGCTGTTCGTGGCCTAAGTTCTCAACTGTTAGCCAAATATCTGAGTATGTCTTCAGAAATATATTCATCGCTCGGTGTCTAAGAAATACAAAATATTTTGCGAAACATAAAGAACTCAATTCATAACATTATTATTTGCGAGTTTAACAACAAATTCTAGTTATTATTAATTTATTTTAATAAATATTAGAAAAAAATCATTTATTAAATTGTTTTCTAAATTCATTACAGAATTGATTCAATTTTTATATCAATTCTGACCTAAAACTAGAGGTATTTTCAATTCTAGAATATAAATATTCTGTGAAATCCAAAAGACCCGGGCTATACTATCTGATAAGATTTAGAATAATCCAAATGTTACTTCACTACTGTTTTTATGTGTCGAATACGAGAACTTTATTAAATCCCATCCGGATTTGGAGTATTGACTAATCCCTTGGAATAATTTATTTGTTCATTAATTGAGTCAATTCTATAAACAAATTATTGTAAATTCTAATTCAATTAATCAACGACTCAGACCTGCATATTGTATATAAGGGCGCACTTAATAAGCACATAATCGCCGCTTTTTTCTTACTGCAAGAGATTATTATTCGCTTCCATTCTTTCTCTCTATGCAATCGTTTGAATCCCTATTTGTGTTACAACTTATAAGTGTTAATAATTTTTAAATTTTAAAAAAACAAATCACAAACATTCAGAAAACCATCAGATTTTTACAAAAAAATGATTAAAAATATTTGACGACATTAAGCGAAACAAAAGCTTAGAAACAAACTGTCTTTAAATCATATCATTCCGAAAGTTAGTCCAGAAGTCAAGTGTTAGAAACAGAACACAAAACCGAAAATCCAAACCAAAATATATAGACAACCAATACCTGGGAAGAGAGTGAAGGGATGTCATGCGAAAGCAAGCGATGACAGCGCGCTTTCTCTGACTCGACACACAAGACCTCCAAACGCCCTTTAGTTGACCGGACGGGTGATCGATCTTAACGTAAAGAATTGTGCATTAAATATAAAGATCATCTCATTGTGGGAGTGGTGGACACATAGGCTAACAAAATAGAGGACACAGAGGATTCATAACAATACACAGTTCTGATTACAGAATTGATATAATTATAAAGAATCGATTAATTCAATAATGCATTTCAACACTGGGGGGTATTTTGAGGAGCAGTGGATAGAAAAGAGATGATTCGAATGCAAATATAAGTTATTAATTATCATAGAATAGAATACCATATGGAGTCCATACAACACTTTAGCCATATCTATGATCCGTTCGACCAACTGATCTGCGGCTAAATGAGGATCTTTGCTGTGCTTATCCATAAGAGCCAACTCATTGCCTCTGACCACAGCCTTCTGACTGCCGAGTTTGCTGTAGAGGTAGTGTTGCCACGACATGTCATCGCTGGGATCTATTTTGTCGGGGAGTGTGAGCTGTGTTTTTACGTAATCGAAGATATCTGAGTCCTGTTTGCGTTTCAAAAACTTTTCCTTCGCGTGTTGTACTAACTCTTGTTCCCGACCACCAAATAAATTGAGACCAACCGGTAATAGACGTTTAAGACATGCCACCATTAGACTGGCGGCCAGTTCTTTGTCTTTATCTCGTTTACCCTCTCTTTTCTTTTTAAACTGAATAACAAAAGAATGAAATTATTTTTTAAAATTGATAAACAATTATCAATACCTTCTTGGCTGAGGCCGACTGCGAACCATCAGATTTGGAAGCAGTGATACGTCCGCCCCGGCCTGAAGAGGGCATAATTAAGGCCATGTTATCGATTTCATTTTGTGATATAAAGTTCTGTTCTTCGCGTCGGAAAAACTGTGATTTCGACCAAATATTAAAAATTGTCGCGACGTTATGGTAGAGTTTCTCGGCTTCGGGTATATTATTCTTTAGCCAATGGCCTAAAAATGTTTTGAAAAAATCATTTCTATCACTTAAAGTGAAAAATTAATTTCTAATTTCTAACCCTTTTGAATGTCAACATATTTTATTAGAAGCGGATAAAAAGCGTAGACATCTCTGGCCAAAAGTGCAAACTCTTCCTGCAGTTGTGTTTCGAGTGAAGACGTGTCATCAGTGGTTGACTTTAGAAAACCACGGGTTATCTCTTCCCTATGAAAAGCCGCCTCAGCCCGGGTACAGATCTTTTGTGCTAATGGCATAACCGGATCAATGAGTAGTTCTTCGGATGAGTTTATAATTATCTGTCCGGCGTGTCCAGCAATGGTCACCATCCAGGGCGCGCCCTCAACACCGATATGGTTACGGATCAAATTCAATACACTTTTGAGCAGATTATTCAAGTGTTGATTCGTAACCATTGTTACGTGATTTTCACCCGTTATGTTCACATTATCCGGACCTATCATTTGTAATCAATTTTTTAATAGACCGTCTTATTTGTAAGCCTAATATTGCCCCCTGTTATTTTTTGTAGACCCTGTAAAGTTTAGTTCAGTATAATTGAAATATTCTGTTGTGTTTCTAATTCTATCTAATATTCTGTCATATTTTGCAAAATAGGATCAAATTTTGTTAACATATGTAATGTTGTATTGTATCGATTTTAATAAAGAAAATGATTACAAACCCTGTGACCACCAAAATGGTAGATAACTGGTTAGCATCGGTAATATAACATCGATAGTGTGCGGTTCGTTAGCATATTTAGTGGCGGAGTTGACGTATTTGTCGATCAGTGCCATCAAGTCGTCCAGTGTTGGCATTGAAGCGTCCAATTCTGATAGAACTGTTTGCGCTTCTAATGAGTGTTCTTCGGATTTTCCGTGAATACAGTATTTGTTATGTTTATTGAGATGCGGCTCAAGGAAGGCCACCGGAAATGTTGAGGCAAATGCACCCAAACAGTTGCCTGAATTGATAATTCAAATTAAAATAAATATTTTATAACATTTCTATACAAACCTAATGCCGATCGATGTCTGTCTAACTCGGCTTTAATGAACTTTCGACCCAAAGTCAAGTCTAAGTGTTTTGTGCCTAAAGTATACATTGAGTTAAGTATTTTATAAGAGGCCACTTGAATGTCATCCAACAATAAATCAGATCCAAAGTCATTGGCAGCCAAATGATCAAAGAGTGCGGTCAACACCGGCAACAAAACCAATTGAATGTAATTGAGTGACGAAGAAGTTTTCATTGTTGTGCCCCTTATGTGAGAGAAGCGGGCGTTTTGTAGATTAAACACACACATTGACAGGTCATCTGCACAATGATTGAAGAAAGTGAGCATGGATGTCTTCACAAAGTCAGGTGAATATTTCACTATTGTCTTCGCATCAGTCGCCTGAATCAAAACCTGTACATCAAAATGACAATGTATTGAATCATTCATTAGATAAGATATTATTTGATCAGTTCGTTAAATAATTCGATATGTTATATATCATCTAAAGGTAGAATAATTGTAATTATCATCAATTGCTTGATTTTAGAGACACAAGTTTCAAATCTTATTCCAATAGTTAATCAGAATATGGGTTAAGAATTTTGAAAAAATCATCAAATACTGAAAATTCGGTGTAATATTCTATCAAATGTCAAATTTCGTTAAATTGTATAAAAATGTTTTGATTCCAAAGATTGCAAAAACTATTAAATTTACTATATATGTGACACAAAATAACTAATAATACTATAAATATATACCTGAAGACAACGGACAGATACTTTAGCGTCCACTCCAATAACAGATAGTTTTGAGCGCAGATATGCGGCTAATTTACAGAAAAGACTTGCGACTAATTCTTTCTCTCTAACAGTTGCGATACCGGCGTTCACTATAACTGAACCTATAGTTTGATACAAGAAATTACAAATTTAATGAATTTGTATTAAAAATTAAATCAAACAATATTTATTCAGACCTGTAGTAGCCGTGAGCGAAGTCAAAAAGAAAGTTCTTTGAGCAGAAAAATACTTTTCCATTAATGGCAGAACAACTTTACTAAAGAACTTTACGTCTCGAGTGGACTGTCTGAATGACATACGTCTGGTGTGATTCGCCGATGGTTTCAATAGTTTAAGACTCATTGATGTTATGTCCAAATATTGTAACAATTTCTCTAAGAGAGACGATGCAAATCGTGTTTCAGTTCCCTGTGTTGACAGACCAGCGGCGTCGACATTGACTGAACCCATTCTATTCCTTTGGCCGGCAGAGGCAAGTGAGTCAGATAGACTGGTTTTAAGGTTAGGTTAGTTTTGTTTCAAACCCAGAATATTAATCAACAGTTAAACAAAAATGAAAAAAAATGTGACAAAAATTATGGGAAAGAATGATTAGAAAGGAATAAACGGCCGAAACAAATAAGAGAAAAACCATTATTTCACCAAATTATGAAATTAGCAGTAATTCATATAAAAGTTTTATTATTTTGATTTTAAGAGCAAAAGTGTATAAAAACTAAGCATTCAATTGAATACCGAAATACTTTGAATCCTTCGAATTGTAAGAATTTAAGCAATTCTTGACTTCGCTCTCGATTTTTCTTCTTCTCTCTATCGGTCAGCAAATCGTACGGAACCTAAAGAACAAAACAATTCAATAATATTTTCAGAATATTTTTTTGGCTAAAAATTCACAAAATTTTATACCATTTGCGGATGAATACCAGCACCGAGTGCTTCACTTTCTTCTTTGGCCGACTTGGCCCACATGTCGTGTGCGTTCTCAGCCAGACGTTCGGCCATAGTCTGCATATCTCTACTTAAGGTCAGGTTCGCCATATCCACCGGTTGTGGATTATAGTCCGCTATTGAAATCGATTGATTCAAATCCATTCGCGACGCCTGACGTTGAAGTGTTCCCTGACCTGACTCTGACTGTTCCACCTGTAAGTCATATTCAATTATAATTCATTAAACATATAAATGATTTATTATCCTTTGTATTAAATTCTGATATTCATTAAGTTTTTATTAATAGAAGTATAATTGAAATACTATGAACTAATATCCTGGTAGTTTCAAAATTTTGTTTCAAGAGATTTTGAAAATCGTTAATAGTTTACAATACTTTTCTTGAGAGCAGGGAATAGGTCCGGGGATAAGAGGAAGATTACTAACCCGCCGGTCCCCTAGTATTTATTATAGAATTCTTTTGTATTTTTATTATTTTTCGATTATTATTAAGAGTTTTTAAAAACTTTATTAAAATAAAAATTTTGTAAATTATTTATATTGTTTGAGATTTTGAATAAATTATAAAATCAAATAAAAATTTTGAAATATTAGAACAGAATTACAGAAAAGTCTTAGAATTCGAATCATATTCTTCGAGACATATGGTTTAATAATTGGATGAAATGAATCGAATTATTTAAAGCAATGGAACAGAGAGTCGAATACATCGATCAGAAAGTGTTGTCAAAGACTTTGCAATTAATGATAAACTGAAGACAAGAGACCTCCGCAGACAACGACTCTCCCCTTCTATGTGACATACCTTGGGGTTCACCAGTGTCTACAATATAGACTCACATCACCTCTAGAAGT